>CAIGRB010100868.1:25166-40387 GCA_903798255.1 Fraxinus quadrangulata
TAGTAGGCATCAACACCTAATCATCTATGCCCTGTCTTTTTTTTAAAAGAACAGAGAGACCTTCAAACGCAAAGTTTATAAATTTTGAATCAAATCTCTTAAAATTTTTTGTATCGCCTATCATCATTTCAAGTGTTTTAAATTTAATGTAACTAATGCTTAAAACAATTTTTGTTTTTATATTTACGCTATCAAATAGCCAACTATATTATGACACGTGTATTGCACTTGCGTTTTACTAGTATTCTAAATAAAAAATCACTTTTTTTTTCAAATATAATATAAAAGGATCTCTAACAAACAGTGGCTAATTATTTAGTGAATTCGTAGTATTATAATGTTATATCGAATTATGTATTTATGTCATATTCGATGTCAATTTCTTTCATATTTCTCGCCCCTTAATGAAAGTTTTTGAAAGGATGTTAGGTACTGAGAAGACTTGCATGTAATTACAGTTCATTTAAAAATCCTTTTTTCTAGTCTCTAAAATGAGTTTCAAAATTAAAATTATGATAATGCGTCGAACTAAGGAATTCATTATTGATTATTCGTGTATAAAGCAATAATTAACTTAAAACCCCTCAAAAATTTCAAAACTTGATTTATTTCAAAATTTTACTATTTCATATTAAAGATAAGGTGTGAAATACTTAAAATACCCAGTGCTTGATATTGAATTTGTGGGCTCTAGAGAAAGGCCCATTGTAGCCCTTTGATGTAAGCTAATTGGGTTTATTGACATTAGTCCAGCCCAACATGGGATGCATTTGGTTTTACAAGATTTTAACACGCTCGTTTTCTTATCTTCTTTCTCTGTTTTCCATTTTCTAATTATTTCAATTAATATTAGAGTGTGTTTGATTGACATAAAATATATATCCTAAACAGAAAATATTTTACTTATTTTGAGGAAAACAAAAATCTACTTCCCAAAAAGAAAAATATTTTCCATAAAAACAAAAAAAATTAGGCATATTTTTAAAAATTAGAAAATATTTTTCATGTAAAAAAATAACAATCAAACACTTCAAAATATAAATTTCGGTGAAAACTGAAAACTAACATTTTTCATGAAAAAGGGCATATTTGTTTTATTGTTTTTCTATGATTTTATTACTTTTGATAGTCAAAGAAAGGATTGACTGACTTCACATAAATTCTCATGTTGTGGAGATATTAAGCCCCTGCTTTGAATCCCAATCTCTAAAAAACTTATTTTTAACTCATATTCTCTCAAGAAAAATAATGTTTCATTTAAATTTAAATTTTTTTCTTATTTTTTAATTACATATTTTTTTTAAAAAAAAAAACACCGCTAAAAATATATTTCCGCAAAAATGGGACTCAAATAAAACTTTGTCAACCATTATTGTGTTGAAAATGGAGTAATGAATAGTATTTTTTGGAGAATGCGTGATTGAAATTTAAAGTAACTTTATTGGTTTGTGTATATAATATTTTATTGGGTGAATGTGTGGTGGAGAATCTTACTGTAGCAAGCAATGTTTTGAAAAAATGGTACACAAACAGGAGCTTAATTTGAATTGAAATGAATGCAAATCGTTGGGGGGGTTTTTGTTTGCTCTCTAAGGTTGTGGGGTCAAATACTCACAAATTCTCCAAAATAAAAGCTCTCATTTTGATTTCCCGCATCTTTAAATCCACATTCAGGTACTCTTTAAATTTGATTGGTGAAATTTTTTCCCCTGCATCATCAAATAGAAACTCGAGATCAAATGGTTTTCATGTCTACCCTCATCAATACTACCTTAAGAATGGCAGTTCCAGTGCCCAGGAATCTGTTGGAATCGATGGTCTCAAAGGTTATTGACTTGATGTTCAGGGTGTGTTTGATCCACATTATTTTGAAAGAATGTATTTTGAAATAGTAGATTGATGGAGAATATATGGTTGAAAAAAAAGAAAAAGTTATTGATGTGATGAAAAATATTATTTTATTAAAGAATGTGTAGTTAAAAATGAGTAGAAAAAATAATGTGGGTCAAATATACCTAAAAATGTATTTTTACTGTTGATCAGATGGGGAATATGTGATTGAAAAAAAAAAGAAAAGTTATTGATGTGATGAAAAATATTATTTTATTGAAAAACGTGTGATTAAAAATGAGTAGAAGAATGAGAATGAAAAAAATAATGTGTACCAAACGGAGGCTCAATGTCTAATTCGAATTTTTTTTACCATAAATCTATTG
Organism: Fraxinus quadrangulata; assembly: GCA_903798255.1. Taxonomy (NCBI): domain Eukaryota; kingdom Viridiplantae; phylum Streptophyta; class Magnoliopsida; order Lamiales; family Oleaceae; genus Fraxinus; species Fraxinus quadrangulata. The sequence continues at coordinate 27,383 of CAIGRB010100868.1, forward strand.
TATTACCTATCTACTTTTGATACTTGATTGCCCCTTTTCAAGGTTGGCAGTTGTATACTGCACCTTGAGGCTAAGCCTATCCGTTCAACACTGTTAACGTCATATACTTTAGATATCCTCACATTTAGCAAAAGGACGTGTCGCGTTGGATAAGATTAGACATGATAATTGATGCTACAAAAAATTTGCATCTATGAGTATTTGAGCTTGACGATAAGAAATGATCACGAATAGAATTTCCAAAATCTCAAACAAATGTGTCAATGATCTGCACATGAGGATACCTGAACTTGACGACTGAGAATGAGCACGAACAGAATCTCCGGAACTTGAAACAAAGGCAAAAAGGTGTGACATCGTCGCTTCTCCAATACTTAAATTAGCGATAGGGGAAAATATAAGTATAAAACTATAAATTGAATGTAAAAACATATCTAAATAATGATCCAAAACCTTGCATTTATAGAGGTTGGTAGTGCACTCCTAGTAGGATAAATCAATTGAACATCTTTATCTGATTAAAGAGTTGTGAAGTACTTGGGGTCTTTCCATGCCTAGGAGTTGTAGTTTGATTGAAGTTGTGAGATAGTATTCGAATAAACATAAAATTCTAGTGGTTGAATCATATTAGATTAATGACATTAGTGGTTTCGTTAATGGACCGAATCACGTCCTAGGGGTTATGCACACTACCTCGAGGAGCCTCAACCTCGATGATCAATGACACGTAGGTGAGAATACCTTGAGCTCACTCGTTGGGGATGATCCTCGAGGATACCAAAATTAGGAATATCACTGGGAGAGTGCTCGAGGTTATCTTGACCTCAAACACGAGGTCGTGGGTGGTTGGTTCATACAAATATTGGACACATCATAGGCCCCCGTGCATCCATGTCAGAAGTTCGTGCGTAATGTGCGAGTTTCTAGAATGAGATACACAATTACATTGGGTTCAAAAAATAGGCATGCTCATGTCGAATTGATAGGTCCCCCGAGCACATAGATCTAGGATATCAAGTCTCGAACATTTTAAAAATTTGAAGGAAGGAGCTCGACCTAGAGCTATGTTAAAAATTTTGAAACGTACCCCGATCTTGTTGAACATTCATCTAATATAATGGAATTTCAGTATGCTTGTTGCTTATACAAATTCTGTATATACACAATGCCATGTCACGGGAAAAAATGGCTCAAGTCAAAATAGATTACATAAGAAATTATTTGATCAAAGTGGTAGCATTGGTAGGCCAACCAACTCATATTTCAAGAAGTTGACCAGACACAAATGGACGTCAGTTACAACATTTCAACATAAAATCACAATTTAAAAAAAAAAAAAAAATCTAAAACTCACAAATAATAAATCTTATGCAGTAAAAATGATCTAAGGGATCCGATGATTATCTTATTCTAAGCATCGATGACAAGTTATATTGATGAATAATAAATTTTACTCAATTGTCGAAATCCGCTATAAATTAATTTATAAATGAATTAATATATCATCTCACAGATGTTTAGAATAAGATGAATATCTGTACTCATTAAATCATTCATCTACAATACGAAACAAGTTTTTAAAATTTATTTTAAATAATAAATTAGCAATTAGTAACATTAATTACCAAAATAAATTAGAATTAATTACCATTTTTTGTTATGTCTACTTTGGAATAAGAAACGGTGTAAATTCCCAAATGTTTGAGTCACAGGGTAGTACCTAGTCCTATTGACCCAGACCCCGCCTATTTCTCCGACACGTGTCTCCATACCCCCACTTCATTTTAAAACCACCCCTCCGCTCTCAGAATACCTCTCAAATCCTGAGCAGAAAAAAACAAAAGATGATGACTAATGAACAAAAGACTGGGCTGTCGGAAGTGGGCATTCAGCTGCCGGAGACAAAGGTGACAGTGGCTGAGGAAAGCGGCATAATGAACGTTCCGACCCCAGATCGCCGGAGAATTGGTCACTGGAAAAGTAACGTCATGCATGTCGTTTTAAGACTGCTCTGTCTTTTAACATGTGTCACATCTGTCTCTGTAATGGTCACAGCCAAACAAGCTTCTACCATTTCTCTCTATGGCTTTAGCATCCCTGTCTTCTCCAAGTGGTCCTTCTCTGATTCTTTTGAGTAAGCACGTTTGAAATTACTATATTGCCCTTCGTTTTTATTTTTATTTTATAGCAAAAATAGTCAAATAGATTCACGCAGTCGAACACACTGTATTTCCCTAATTTAAGGGATTGTGTTAGAAAAGGAACAAAACAAGAACCCGTGGATCAACTTTTGGTTCTTCCTAATTGAAGGCATTGAGTTAGAAATGGAACAAACAAAACAAGAACCCGTGAATCAACTTTTGGTTTTGGACATCATAGTACTTAGACATCATGTTTTTTGAGGTGACTATAATGCCCCCAAACAAAAATTAAGGGGAAAATTTGTTGGCTGCATAATTATAATGGTTATGCGGTGTAGATTACATTGTTTGATGCAATGAACAAGAAAATTGGTAAAATGTGATTTGAATGAATAAAGAGTGGTTGAGTAATGTGAATTTGTGCTGATCAGGTACTTAGTAGGAGTTTCAGCAGCTGTAGCCGTTTATTCGTTGCTTCAACTACTCATTAACACGTCGAGGGTACTGCGAAAATCTCTCGTGATTCCTTCGAGAAATCACGCATGGCTCGTTTTTGCTGCGGATCAGGTAATTGGCCAAATATATACATACATGTGCGACAAAGTGTAAATATATCTTCTACGTCGTTATTGATAATTCTACTTTTGTTGTGTGATAGCACTTTGAAGTGATTGCAGATTCTATAGTGGTTAAGATAGAATGCAAAAGTTTGGATAGTCGGAGAAACAAAGTTAGGCTATTAGTAATTAGCTTTCTTAAAGTACTTTTGCTGTGTTGGCAAATATGACTTGTGAAGCCTTTGAATTTCTTTGGCAAAATCTTAATATTTTGGCATTCAACGAGACATGAGTTGTCTAAGAGTCTAAAATCGGAAGTAGGAATGATACACAAATGAGGTGGTGGGTTGATGGCTGAAAAGAAAGAAGGGGCTTAGCATGCTTTAGGTCTTTCCCTCCCCCGACGTGGAATAGTTTTTCCCGAGTCTGGTCCTGTAGAATAGTTCTGATGCTATCTACTAATGGTATGTCAAACTCATGTCTAGCGTAAACGACCTTCTTTCCAGTAAGAACTTCATTTTAGATCAGGAGTACATCGATGCTCATGTGCCTTGAATGATCCACATCTTAGGGGTCAAGCACGGATGAGCACACTGAACTATCCATATGGCTCCAACATAATGAATTAACAATTCACATATGAAAAAATGGCAAAAAAAAAGGGACGTAGACAAAGTGTAAGAAAGAGCCACATTTGTTATTGTAACTTGCTATTACAACAATTGATGCATGTGAAGGGGAGACTAGGATTCTTCCTTTTTTTCCCATCAGCCTTTAACATGCTTCTCATATATATCTACTTTAAAACTTCTGTATATTGTCAAAGAATGCTCATCGTGTGCATGGCTTGGAAATAGTCTGGACATTGTATCGCCCTTCTGTGTGCAAAGTCGTATTGATATTGACCTTCGTTCCTGTTAAAATTTAGTACACTTTTGGTACACAGGATTAGCACAAGTATTAAATTTGTGAATAAGCTAGGAGTTTTGACAATAAATCTATTATTAGGCCTCACTTAAGAAATAGAAGTTCGTAGGTATATTTACAATACGTGAAAGTCTTTTCGTGGGTCTAGTTTGTATATCAGATATCGAGTTGATTAAAGTCTTAAATCAAGTTTATATGCCTTGTTTATTACCCCGTTTATTTTCTTTTTCCTCTTATGTTTTGGCAGATATTTGCATATGCTATGATGAGTGCCGGATCAGCTGCATCTGGTGTCACAAACCTGAACCGTACAGGGATCCGACATTCTTCTCTGCCAAATTTTTGTAAACCATTGCATATTTTCTGCAATCGCGTGGCTGTATCCATAGCCTTCACGTTTTTCAGCTTCTTCTTGCTAGCCTTGACAGCAGTGCTTGATGTAGTTTGGTTGTCCAAGTACTAAATTCTCTTTGTTATTGGTAAATACTTTGTTACTAATGCTTTTAGTTCTGTTTACGATATTGTGTATGAACCGGTGGATTTTACTTGACTGCATTTCTTGGGAGTTCTAGTTCTGTTCTTGCTTCCCTTTCAGGATCTTGTTTATATTGAGGCTGCAAAGAAAATTTTACTGGTATTTCGTTTTCAACAATGTCATGATAAAATTTGTGATTGGAGGAGATGTGTTTTTTCTCTTCGAGATTGAACATCAATTCCGTTGCATCGATTCGATGGGAATTGGGAAGCTTGTTAAATCTCTTGACAGCACAGGCACTTGCAAAATGGCAAATGAACTTGTCTAGAAGGGTAGTCAGTTTCACATAAAATGAGATCGAATAACTTCTGGTAGAGTATTAAACTCAATTAGATAGGATTCGGATAACCACGGTTTACTCTGATGTAGGGAGATACAACTACATTTTGCAGAAGTAATAATTGATAGAAGAGGTGGAATCAAGCCATTTATCACTCTGGATAAGGTCCAAGAATTCAACCCAAGAACTGTCTGTTCAGGGATGGCCAATTCTCTTACGTCATGTAATGTTCAGAGGTCCCCTCTTTGGAGAATCCAATACAGGATTTCCAATTTTGATTACGGGACTTGCAACTATTTTTTAAAAAAGCTATCGTTGAAAGGAGAGACACAATCTATCATCTAGGAAATTCACTCCAAAAGGGCCAATCCCCTTTCTCACCCTGCTCTTAAAAGTTAAATATTCTTGCTTGAGTGAGAATTGGAAGCATAACGGCGTGAGGCAATCGATATATATTTTAAAGGTTCTATATATATTCACACTAATTTTTTTTACAACTATATCACATTTTAATTGCATGAGGGTCCATGACATTTACTCATTATCACACTTGAGTCCCCAACTTTTTTATCGAATTTTTATTTCTAATCTTTAGTTATTAGAACATCTTGTGTTTTTTTTATCCAAAAATTTTGTTAAAGTAAAAAAAATTATTTGCCCTCGTATTTTTAAATAAGCAAAATAAAAAATAGGGACTAAATATTTGTTCTAAAGTAAGTCAACTGATTTTTTATACAAAAAAAATGTCATTAAGGATACCATTTACTAATTGTTGAAATGTTAATGACAAATGTGACGAAAAAATTAGGGACATAAATTTGATAATAAATAAATATTTTAACCTTTAATACAATTAAAATGTCGTACATGTAAATATAGTACAAATATAACGACCCTATTTGAATCTAACATGACTACAACTAACGTTTCCGACAACACCTTTTGATTATCTAAAAGCAACAACATTGAGAGTGCGTGTGTCAAATATTTAATTTTGTCACACAACACAAGAAGTAAAAAATGTTTATATGTTGCAAATAAGTTGACGATCATATTATAGTCCTTGTTCAGACTATTGGCAACAATTTTGGTCTGGGCTTTTCAAAAAATAACCTCTCCAGGCCCAATGTGAAAATAAAAAACTTTAACAAATAAACCATTTATTGAAAGACAGATAGTTCACTGGGACAGAGTCAAACCTTAACTTCCACTAACTGCCACACCTTCCACGTCTATTACCGGTTATGCTCCAAATTTTGAAACTCCCTCTTCATCCCAGTTTCTCTATATAATCACTTTTTTTTTTATCTTGTTAACAGTTACAAATTCTACTTATTTCTACCAAGGATTCCGATTTCTATAAGACGCTCACTGCATAAAATTCACAAAATATGAATTGCAAAACCATGGCATCTTTTTTAGGTTTCTACTTTGTTACACTGATTATATTGGCCATCACAACTTTTGCTCCGGTCACAGCCGCCGAGAAACTCGCAGTAGGTGGCGCCGCAGGGTGGCGGCAGCCGGGTGCTAATGAAACTGAAATGTATTCCCATTGGGCTGCTACAAGGAGATTTCGGATTGGTGATTCACTCCGTGAGTATATTTATGCTAACATTTTTTTCTATCTTATTCGAGTGATTTTCAAGTGGAAAATGTAGTCATCAAATTCTTGAATTTTGTTATGCCCTAATGCATGAACCTTAACATGATTGTTATTCGAGACTTTGACCGTATTTAGTGTTCAAGAAGTTAAAACCTTGTCTATTGTTTTTTATGATACTATCAAATGTGTACTGAAACATGTTTGGTATACGAGACTCGAGATTGAACCATATATAGTGTTCGAGAAGTTAAAATATTGTCTATTACCTTCTATGATATTACTTAACAAGTAAGATGTTTGCAATTCCGGGGACTTTCGGCTTCATCGCTATGATTTATGTGTTCAGGCTTTGAGTACAAGAATGATTCAATAAATGGGGGTACTATCACTGCAATGCAAGCCATCCTATATCAGTGTACACCACTGGGGACACCGTTATTAATATTGAAAAGCCTGGTCCTATGTACTTTGTAAGTGGAGACACTGAGCATTGCAAGAATGGGCAAAGATTGTTGGTTGAGGTGATCAGGGTGCACCAAGATTCTCCTGCACCATCACCATTATCAAGTGCAGCCTCATCTTCTGTTTTCTCGAATTTCGTTTTCTTATGTATGGTCCTAATTACTGCCTCCTCTATTATGTGAAAGACATGTTTTTACGAGGATTGAATAGCACTCATAATTTTAATTATGTTTAATATCTTGTTATGTTTAGGACTTAATTTATATGTTGTAATGGATTTTGTTTGCTATTAATTCTTAATATTTATTTTAGTGTTACACGCCTCCTCCTTTTCGTTATCATTGACTTCGGTATTGTTCGATTATAATTTTTAGATAGAAAGAGACACATCTGCTGTGTATGGAATTATAATAGTAATGATTAAATTATTACACAATCGTAATAACATTGAATTTTATGGAAACGAATACTAAAAAGTATGAAGGCAAGAAATGACTTCATAATCATTCCATAGATTCTTAGATTCATCTGCTGTTTTAGAATTTTTGTTTTCTTCCTAAAAGCTTAACCCCCTCGGTCGTGGACAGGGTGGGATAAAAACCAGTTCAAACTAGTCAAATTGATCAACACAACCCAAATCAACCAAAGGGTTTGGATTGGTTTTTAAGTTCAATTGGGTTGAGTTTGGGTTAGGAAATCAAATTTTAGATTGGGTTGGTTTCTGGGTTATCTATTAAAACTCAATCAAACCAACCCAATAAACTAAAAAATATTTTTAAAAAATTTGTACTTAAAATAAAAAATCTAAAACCTAATGATCAAAATTCTTCCCCGATTCACGTCTCTTATGCTTCTTTGTTTTTTTTGCCTCTCATTGTTGCTCGTCTCGACTTTTCAATCCGATTTTTTGACGTGATTTTTGACTAAACTCTTGGATTGAATGATGAGATTTACATTTTTAGTATTTAGGATGAATTCATTTTATTCAACATGTATAATATGCAGGTATTCAATATGTATTTAGATTGATTTAATATGTATTTAATTTGATTATAGTATAATCTATTTAATAAGTTTTACAATATTTTTAATTTATATTATTCTATTGGAATGAAACTTAACCCCACTGACCATTGATCCAACTTCAATTGACTTAAAGCTTTTCAAATCTCTCCTTTTAATATAACTTAAATTGGTCCAAATTGAAATGGTATCAGACTTTAAAAAAAGTTCTAATCATTGGATCAATAAAAATTGTCTAACAAAAGAATAACTGAGTCCAATTTGAATTGGACTCAAATCCAAACCAATCAACTTTTGGTCGGTTTGGATTGGATTGTGTTGGATTTCAATCGTGGATGAGTTGGTTTCAGTTTGAATTATTGTCAAATCGAACATGTTGAATTGAGTTTGGGTTGGACTTAAAACCAATCCAACCCAACCCAGGCCCAGCTATAGTCGTGGGTCGAGTTGGAACTCAATCCGAAAGTTAATTTGGTTGAATTTAGTAAGCCTTTATGAGAAAAATTAATCAGAAACATGTGAAGACTAATAAAGTTCAATTCGACATTTGATCTATAGAAAAGGCATTCTAAACAAAAAATTAAAAGATGGGAATTTTTTACATGGCCTTGGAAAAAAGGAGGGTATTTTGAAAAATTTCCCTATTTTATTTAGACGAAGAGAATACCGCTCCTTTCATTCTTGAATGAGTTAAGAAAAACAAAAGGTGAATGCTTCTTGTTCAAATAAGTACAAAAGGATTAGCATTCTAAATCTTGACTTTCTTGGAATTTGATGAAAGAAAGGAAAATGTGATGAAATTGCAAAGTGAATTGCTTCTTTTGGCAATTAACCTTTGTGGCCTTGCCATCAATTTTGTTCAGTTGTTTCAAGTTTCAACCAATGCCCATACAACAGTTCAAAAACTGATAAATACTTCGGAGTCGTTATCTTCATTTGGATCCATATCTTCGATTCATGTATAGGCAAGAGCAAACATTTCGTTTGTTGGAAAATATGTAATCGGATATACATTTCGGCAAGGGATGGTTCTGCAATTTAGTAGCTGCAGGTTAATTTTTAATTTAATCTGTCAAGGAAATAAAACCTTGGATGGTTGATCATTCATGTTGTTGTGATGTGGTAAAATACACCCCCCTATAAAAAATTTTATTTTTAAATTCATGTCCATGCATTACATAAATAATTATGTCTAGACTTGAGGGACTATTGTTACGCCTCGCCTCCGATACTCAAAGTAAAAGTACCACGTGGCAAGACACGTAGGCAGGGAGTCAACAAGAAAATCAAACAAAGACCTATGGGACCAAAATATAAAGAAGTCAAGCAAAACCGAAGTCATTACACTATAAGCAACCCGAAACCTACGCTGATGCACTGCCTCAAAGGACGAAACACTCTCACTCAAAGACGAAGTTGCCTAAAGAAATAAGGAAAGAAGCCGAAGCTCCCCATTTAGAGGACCGCTTTGAAGATTCCTCCAAGGCTCTCAAACCTATCTGAAGCTCGCAAGGCCGACGCTGTTCCTCGTAATAGGTTCAAAGATCTCTTAGAAATGATTGATGTAACACTTGTAATTAAGTTTGTCAATATGTCAACATATTATATAGAGCGGCTGACCCCTTATCAATGTATTAATTACATGAAGAGACATTGATGTGACGTCCCAATTATGGAGATGATGCCACGTGATTCTGATCCCATGGTTACCACGTCGGTCAAGATAGTATAACTAGATTCTCTTTGTAACTTAAAAGTGGTTGGATTATTGATTGGAATAGGGACAATGGTATATATTCAAAATACATACTTGAACTCTGGAGAGAAATATACAAACACTTGGGTTTATTTTCTATCTTCTTGGTATGTTTACGAGTTGTAAATTTCAATATACAACGTAGCAATTTCAATACACATCATATTTATCCTTCCACATATTCTCGTTTGTTATTACATAGATTAAGTTTGATTTCAACTCGACGGTCGTTGTTAGCGCGATTGCTTTTGTTCCACTCACCGGAACTCGAACATTCTTATCTTTTGCTTCAAAGTACCTTCTGTGTCCATTTTCTCTTTGCTATCACCAGGGCTGGTTCTGTGATTTTCGGGGCAAAAAGGATTAGCATTCTAAATCTTAACTTTCTTGGAATTTGATGAAAGAAAGGAAAATGTGATGAAATTGCAAAGTGAATTGCTTCTTTTAGCAATTAACCTTTGTGGCCTTGCCATCAATTTTGTTCAGTTGTTTCAAGTTTCAACCAATGCCCATACAACAGTTCAAAAACTGATAAATACTTCGGAGTCGTTATCTTCATTTGGACCCATAACTTCGATTCATGTATAGGCAAGAGCAAACATTTAGTTTGTTGGAAAATATGTAATCGGATATACATTTCGACAAGGGATGGTTCTGCAATTTAGTAGCTGCAGGTTAATTTTTAATTTAATCTGTCAAGGAAATAAAACCTTGGATGGTTGATCATTCATGCTGTTGTGATGTGGTAAAATACACCCACCTACTACAAATTTTTTTTTTTAAATTCAAGTTCATGCATTACATAAATAATCATGCCTAGACTTGAGGGACTATTGTTATGCCTCGCCTCTGATACTCAAAGTAAAAGTACCACGTGGCAAGACACGTAGGCACGGAGTCAACAAGAAAATCAAACAAAGACCTATGAGACCAAAATATAAAGAAGTCAAGCAAAATTGAAGTCATTACACTATAAGCAAGCCGAAACATATGCTGATGCACTGCCTCAAAGGACGAAGCACTCACTCAAAGACGAAGTTGCCTAAAGAAACAAGGAAAGAAGCCGTAGCTCCCCACTTAGAGGACCGCTTCGAAGATTCATCCGAGGCTCTCAAACTTATCCGAAGCTCGCAAGGCCGACGATGTTCCTCGTAATAGATTCAAAGATCTCTTAGAAATGATTGATATAACACTTGTAATTAAGTTTGTCAATATGTCAGCATATTATATAGAGCGGTTGACCCCTTATCAATATATTAATTACATGAATAGACATTGATGTGACGTCCCAATTAAGGAGATGATGTCACGTGGTTCTGATCCCATGGTTACCACGTCGGTCAAGATGGTATAACTAAGTTTTCTTTGTAACTTAAAAGTGGTTGGATTATTGATTGGAATAGGGACAATGGTATATATTTAAAATACATACTTGAACTCTAGAGAGAAATATACAAACACTTGTGTTTATTTTCTATCTTCTTGGTATGTTTACGAGTTGTAAATTTCAATATATAACGTAGCAATTTCAATATATATCATGTCTATCATTTCACATATTTTCGTTTGTTATTACATAGATTAAGTTTGATTTCAACTCGAAGGTCATTGTTTGCACGATTGCTTTTGTTCCACTCATCGGAACTCGAACATTATTGTCTCTCGCCGTAAAGTACCTCATGCGTCCATTTCCTTTTTGCTACCGCCGTTATTCTGATAGGAGTGCCGAAATCGTACTTAATTTGGTGTAAGGGGGTCCGGCATTTGTTGACTCATTTTCAGGGGTCAACACATGCTATGGCCGAGTATGGTTGATTAAAAACACCATTATGCAAATGTTCTTTATGCATCTACTTCTGGTCGATTAGAAAATAACAAATATATGGGTTTAATCAGCATATGTAAGATGCTATCTATGTCTGGCATTGTGTTGATTTCTTTCCTTAGGTGTTGTCCAACTATAGACAGTCCCAAGTATGGCTATAATGTTGTAACTGGAATATACGAGGATCTGATGGCTTCCCGTATAATAGGTTTCATGTAGGGAAGTTTCTTCACTGCCACGTGCTGTGTCGAAATCTGAAAGTGATAAAGGGATCCTCATCATATAGTAATATTGATGTCATGTATAAATTGCGAACGAATCAACGTTTTTCTTTGCTGGCAAGTTCAATGTAGCAATTACCAAGTACTTGTAAATGAGCCTCTCAATGTCACCTAGATGTGCATTGCTGATAGATGCAGAGAATTAGTTTAGAATTTTACTCGTGCATGTACATCACTTCTTCGTGATCATTGGTAGATCTTCCAAGGGCAGCTGGAAACCCAACTGATGACTCAGGTCTTCTCGTTTCATTTTTACCGAACTAGTCAAGGCGAAAACTAAAATTTACAATTTTACACTGTTTGGTTTTATTGTACTGTTTAATGTGTTGAGAATTCAAAAGAAATAAAGACATACAAGATTTATAGATGTTAGCCTCAAAATGAAATTACACCCTCTTTCGTTAATGAAATAATTCACTATAATGAAAAAAAGTTTACAAGAGAAAATTGTACTCCTTCATTCTCTAACATCTCTCTCTCTCTCTCTCTCTCTCTCTTATGATGATATTCTAAAAGTGTAATGACACGACTCTTAATTTATAAGATAAATTATGGCAAAATCGAAATTTAAAAGAATCCAAAATTTTAATACGAAATTTACAAGAACTCAAATTCTTAAACTCAGGTCATATGTTTACTAGTTGCAAGCTTGCAACACCTGCAAGGGATGTAATGGGTATTGGTTTAGTTAGTTACGGAGTGGATGTTTGAGTCTTTTCTTTTGTGTTTGATATGAATTTTATGTCTCGTCTTATAATGATTCGTATGTTTATATTTGTCATCAAATTGATATTGTATAATATAATAACCCCAACTTTTTTTAAATTTGGACATGTTCTTTGATGGACAACTTTTGTACATATTAGAAGGCATGTGATTCTTATGGGTACGAAGGCAAAAAGTCTCTCACCTCTTCTCGTGGATAATTGAGGTTGGGACCATTTGAAATAGGACTACGTTTTCAGATAGACAGTTCTTGTCCATACAAAGTACATGACTCTTACAAGTTTGGATGGCATAATGTCATGTCTGCATCATGTGCTACATTCGGGAAAATAAATAAATAAATATCATAGTAATTGCGTATATTTTAATATCTACTCCACCTTTCAGAAATCCTTGGTGGGGGCAGCCAGGCAGGAGATGGCTCAGGGCTTCGCCCCTGCCCTCTTGTTGTTACTCAGGTCCTGTTTAGTTCGAATTAAAATCAGATTTTAGTATAAGTCAAAATCAAACAATCAATCAATATTAATCATATCTTCCATGGGTCCCACAACTTTTCAACCACATATTTAAAATTTTTTTATCACAATTTATTAAAAATCTAAATTTAATCCCTACCAAATATCCACTCAATATTTTTATAATTAAAATGATGAAATACTCAATCTAAATGAAATAATAAATATAAAATTAAAGGAAAAAGATACAAAGATTGAATGCCCATTCACTAATGACTAAGTGCTACAACTTGAGAACCTAAATGTCAAGTAAAAAGATTAAGGACCTATTTGCACAACTTTAATTGGCTGGGAACATTTATTGCAATTTTCTCATATTAAAATCAATACTTAATGGGCAAAATTGATATCTTAAATTCTTGAGGAATGGT
>CAIGRB010100868.1:41024-65760 GCA_903798255.1 Fraxinus quadrangulata
ATCGTATTATTTAGTATTGTTCAATATTGTATAACAGATATCGTATAAGAATTTTCCTTTTCTCAATTGTGTCTTTGATCGCTAGGTATAATTACCAAAACCTTTTTGTAATCCCATACATAATCCTTCAATAATTAAATATCCTCAACAAGCTTTGGTTGGCTCTATTTATGCTAAAAAGTACCAAATTGGCTAAAGTGCGTTCTCGTTTAACGAGTTACTAGATAATTCGAATAAAAGGAATCATCTGCATCTAAAAGTAATCGAATGTGCTTTGATCAAGTCGGTCGAGTTGATAGGAAAGTCGAACGGTGTCAATCTATAGACCAACCACATGAAATCAAACTAATGGCAAATACAATTTGCTTCTATACTTGCCTAAAACAATCGTGCTACGATTATGTGTGAATTATTAGATTACATTAACAACCAAATCAAAGTGAGACTTTCTCTTGCTGATTTCAAAATTAAAAGTTGAAGATTCAATTACTAGAAAGCAAATCGGGTACTTAATAAATTAAAATTTCAAGTGAAATTTAATTTAATGTTAAAGATTAAAAAAAAAATGCGAAGATCTTTCACGTGGAATAAAAATAAATATTAACAAATGAATGTCAACTTATAATGCATTCAAGACGTGCAAATCTTTGCAACTAGATCTAAACAATTATTGCGCTTGTTGTTAGAAGTGATTACATAAGTCAAAGCACAGACTAAATATTCATTTACCCCAAAAATTTAAATTCGATAACAACGTAAGCTTTTAAAAAGAATCGGTCTACTTTGAATGAAATGTGAAAAAATTATCGAGATTTAAGATTGATTACATCGATAGGGTTGGGTCGTACGCAATGCGATCCAATAGGTTCAAATTCACTCTAGCTATGAATGTTTGGTTTAACTTTTATGACTATGCTTCTCTAATGTGTCAATTACTTTTATATCTTTTTCAATATCGAAGCCTTGTTTAGTTATTTTATTGCTTTTCCTTAATTATTTTAGCCATTTAAATAAAAAAAAATACTTCACATAATTATAGTTACTAAAATGACGTTTTGAGTTCTTATGTAAAATCTCGATCTCTTGATAATATGTATGATGTATATTTGTATACCAGATTAGATGACGACAATAATATATTAGATCGATACAATGTGATCCACAAGGGATCATCTATAGAGAAGTAAAAAATGTAACAGTGCATAAACTTGTCACTTTCAAGTCCCTTAAAACTTGGATGCAAGCTCCTTGGAAAATGATTGATTGAAACTTGTAAAAAGGGCTCGCGTTTTCCTCTCCAGAAAACTTGTAAATTTGTAACAACTCTTTTCTCGATTCTCTTTAATCATTAGGTATAATTACCAATTTTGGGTAATTACATTTATAATCAGTGGTGAACGCAGACATTTTGATTTAAAGGTACAATCAAAATTGCAAAAAAGTTATTGCCATTTGCCAACCACAATGTTGAAGTCGATTGTTAGTTCGATCTTTGCTGCTATATAAAATCAAGTTGCTCGTTCAAAAATTATTATATCACTGCAACTTGAAAGGAGTAAAACTTGCAGTCTAACCTCGTAACGATTGAACATTTTTTGACATCATATTCTATTGTAAAATTTCCTAATAAAATGATGTAAATTATATTGAGAATTTGTTGCGTAAAATAATAAACGTTAATAAAAGAATGGAAGAATTTTAAAGAAAAGATAGTTAAACATTTCTTGTTAAGACACGCGTTTGACACACATCTAACTATTTTTGAGATTCGCTTGAACCATTTGATATGTCTACAACGTAGTTCTCGAAATGAACTTTGAGACGATGTAGGCAATTTATGAATTCTGTTAGCACATGATCATCGGAAATTTTTTAAAATTAGCATGTCATCGGAATTTTCGAAATATTAGTTTGAAATAGACTACTTTAACGTGTTGTAACATTTTCTACGATTGACCGTTTCATGCACCGTTAACAACGTGAAAAACTAGGTTGTGAGACTTCGAAATGATATTAAGAATACAATATTTCGACTTCGTTTGACACTCCGTAATGATCTTACCAATTTTTTGAAAGTTGGTGGGTCACGTGACCCACCAAGCCCCATTGTGCGTGTCTGTAATCCCTCAAGAAATTAACTACATTGTGGTGTTGTTTAAGCCACGCGAACCATATCTTTAGCTATTAAAATGAGGAGCCAAGTATTAAGAACGGACAAATAAATATGATAAAATTCTGTTCATTATAATATTGTAATCTACGACAAATATCTTATAAGAACTTCTCTTTTCTCAAGTGTCACGTTGATCGTTAGGTATACTTACCAAATTCTTTGCAATCCCATGCACAATTCCTCAAGAACTAACTACATTTGTGGTGTTGTTTTAGCCAAACGAACCATATCTTATGGGACCTCTTTTCTCATTGTCTTCTACCAACAGATTGCCATTTTTTTTTTTTGCAATTCCACCCATAATTTCTTAAATTTCGAATATCCCGATGCAAATCGTTGTTTTCAATTTTGCGTTTCCTTACCTTTCGAAGCAACCACAAGCTGACATTTTGTATTTTTTTACAATGACGTGTCTGTCAACCATACTGAAAGATACATCATCAAATCCTTCCAATTTTACTAGTGCCGATTACACAGTGATGTATGAGATACAAATTTTCAAAATTCAATGACTAATGGGGACATTTTTTAAGTTAAATAATCATGTGGGAACTTTACGAAAAATCCGATGACTATTTAGGGAATTGACATTGTTTAAACTACATGGAACCATATTTTAGCCATTGAAAACAACTATTTTATCTCGTACTATATATGTACCAAATAAGTTATAAGAACTATTTTCTAAGCCCCTGTTTGGTGGCCTTAAAATGTAAAAAAAACATAGTTTTGAGAATGTGTTGAAAAGTAAAGAAAAGTTATAGATTTACGTGTACAATATTTTATTCTGTGAATGTGTGGTTGAAAATATATATGAGAAATTAATTAAAGTAAAGACGACCAAACATGGGCTAATTTGTATGATGCTTGCATGAATATAGGCCATATTTGATACTCATTAAAATATAGATTTTAATTTAAGTTAAACTGAATAATTAATTTTAATCACATTTTATAGAACTCACAACTCTTCAACAATACATTTAATTAATATTTTTTTTCTTGAAACTCAACTCTGTTTTGCATTAGGCTTGTCGAATATCCTCAACAAGCTTCGGTTGGCAGTATGCTAAAGAGTACCAAATTGGCTAAAGTACGTTCTCGTTTAAAGAGTTTCAAGAATGCGAGACTTCACATCGAATCAAACTAAATGCAAATTGAACTGCCCGCTTTATGACTATAAATAAACCACCAGTTGCTTCCATACTTGGCCAAACGCAGTCGTGCTATGACAATACGTGAATTATTAGATTACATTCACAACCAATTCAAACTGAGATTCTTGTGATGAGTTCAAAAAGAGATAAAAATTCAATTATTAGAAAACTAATCGGGTACTTCATAAATTAAAATTTCTAGTCAAATTTTTAAGATTGAATAAACTACTACTTTGTACTGTAAGAAAAAAAATATACTTGGATCTTTCATGTGGAATAAAATAAATGTCAACATATAATACGTTCACGACTTGCAATCTTTGCAACTAGACCTAAAGAATTATCAAGTCCCAACATTTCGAAGTATTGAAACTTATTTTTGGAAGTTATTACCTAAGTCTAAATGCAGACTAATAATCCACGTGTCTCAAAATTTAAATTCTCTAACAACATAAACTTTTAAATGAATCGGCTATTTTAATTGAAACAAGAAAAAATGGTCGAGATTTAAGTTTGATTACGTTGATAGGGCAAGATCTTATGCAATGAGATCCAATAGGTTCAAATTCATTAGAGAGATGAATCCTTGGTTTGACTTTTATAACTATGCTTCTCTATATATTTAATTTACTTCCAAATCTTCTCAAAATATCGAATTCTTGTTGAGTTATTTTAATGCTTTCTCTTAATTATTTTAGCTATATAGACCTACTCACATCTCAAGTGTTAGGTCCTTAGTCCACGTGTTATAAAAAGTTTCACCTAATTATAGTTACTAAAACGACTACTCGAGTTCTATTGATGTGAAATCTTGATGTTTAATCATCTCTTAATAATATGTATTCCGTACATTATTATGTTAGATCAGATGATAACGACAAGTAAAATATTATAACCCACCGTTATGGTCAAAATCGCGTGATCTGCAAAGGATCATCTATTTAAAAAAAAAAAATGTAACTTTCATGTCCCTCAAAACTTGGTTGCCAACTCCTTGGAAAATGATTGATTGAAAATTGTAAAAAAGGCTCACATTTTTCTCTCCACAAAATACAAAGTTTATTCACTTTTTCATATGTTTCTTTTTGTCATTTACTTTAAATTGTATCGTGTTACATCTCTAACGGCTAATGGAAATACTTAATTAATTAATTTATTTGTTAAATTGAAATTTCTGTTTATTTAGTACTCTAAACCTAAAATAAAAATGTCCAATTATACTTGTTATGATGCTATGTATAGAGATAAATTGCAAATTTTTTAAGTAGATAGAAAATTTAAGCACATATATTTCACGTGAAATTAAAGTAAAAATTGTAAACTGGATTTCAACATATAATGTATCCATCACTCATTTACTTGTCATTTACCTACTTATAATTATTAAGTGCAACCATTATTATTTATTAAAAGTTTTAAACCGCATTTGCTACGGCTGGTGTTTCTATTTTTATTCAAAAGAGTGATTCTTATTAAGTTGTGGAACATGATTATTGCTATTTTGCGGAGTCGGTATGCGGATCGACCTCTGTGTTGAATTCGCCGTGGGGTTGGAAGAGGGGCAAGAATCCCCTTTTCCGAAGGGGGTGCATCAGCCCCGACCAAAATTTCATTAAAGATAGTTTAGGAATTTGTATTTTTGCAATATTGTATTAGGAATTTGAATTCTTGTAAATTTTGGTTTTTCTCTCATTTGTCTTATAAATAAGGAGTTTTCATTATATTTTTTTATTGTCATCATAAAAGAGAGAGAGGAGAAAAGATAGGTGTGCGATTTTCTTTTATAAATTTTTTTTATCATAGTGAATTACTATAGAAGTGAAAGAGGATAGTCTCATATTAAAACGAATCTCTGTAAATCTTGTATATATATATATATATTTTTCCCTGCATAATGATTATTCTTAATGAAATAGAATTAGAATTTCTAATTCTCAATCATTTCTTTTAATATTATTTATATAGAAAGCGGGTCAACACTCTATTTCTGATTTTTAATACTATAAAGCTGATTTATTATTATTTATTATTATTTTTAAAGAATTCAGCTATGTAAATTTTATAAGAAATGTCGTGACTATTTCTTATGCACCTATTTCACTTGAAAAGTTGTACTCATTCATGCGCAACCGTTGGAGATTTATTCTAATTCACACATAAATTGTTAAGTACTCGTAAATTTCAAAAATAATTTGGTAGTACAAAATGATCAGTAACGGGTTCATGATCAAATGTTCTCGAGGTACAAAACAAGAAATAAGAGTCCATTTGATTGCAATGATGGAAAATGGGTTGAAAGAAAATGAATTTTAGGAAAAATAATTGTCTAGAACTTGTTGTTTAGAGAATTGTTAATTAAGTGTGTTTGATTGGTATAATTTATCCCTGAAAAATTTTAAAATTTTGAATCTTTTGCGTTCGTTTAGCTTTATTTTATATGAAAATTGTCCATTAAAGTGATAATTTTTTCCACAATTATTTATAAAATTTGTTCTCATTACCAAAAAGTAAAAAAAAAAAAATTATATATAATCATTTTTTCATCAAAGTTTAGTATTCGTTTGATTTTATTTTGCATGAAAATTATTCATTAAAGTGAATTTTTTTTTTTAACAATTCCATCTTTTATGGAAATTTTAGCATATCAAATGGGCCTAAAAGTTGGGGATTTTTGGCCTCAACTTTGTCATTTCCATTGTCAGTTTTGTGAAAGGATGATGTCATTGCCAAAATTAAATAAAAGATTTGTCTAGTCTTTATTAATTAAATTATTTAGCTTTTTCCTCGTATTTTCCTATAAATTCAATAGTGTATTTCCATTTCTTATTTGTTTTTTTGTTTTTTTGTCATTTAGTTTGAATTATATTTCATGCAACATCTCCAACGGATATGAGGGAGGAAGACTTCATTTTTAAAATAGTCATCTTTTCTTAACGTTGGATAATTGAAATGGACTTCAAGTTCAAATTTGTTTAGCTTCTATTTTCTAAAATTCATTTTAATTTTCAAATTCATCTCCAATTACATAATTTATGGTATCCACAACTTCTATTAACTTTTTAATAACACATTTCATCAACTTTTATAAAAAATTATTAAAAATATTATTTTCACAACCATCAATTTCAGTACCTACGAGGGTTCTAAGATCAAAATCGTACAACCATTGACTATATTTTACGAAATCTAGCATTATCAAGTATTCTTTATGAGGATTTTAAGCTATGTAATTTGAAAATGTATCCTCATTTTTCTTGCTCTTTTGTCCACAAGAAAACGATAGCATAATTCTTGAAAATTTGATCAATACAAGTATGACTTTGCCCAAAAGTTTCCTTTCGTTGAATTAAAATATATTGTCCCTTTCATGAACAAGAAATGTAGGAATAAAAATCTTAATAAGCGTTACAAGTATTGAAAAAGAGTATTTGGAGTAATAAGTGTCCTTTTTTGACCCCAAAAGATTAGAAGAAAGAACAAAACAAATTAGGATTAATAGAAGAAAACTTCTCTTAAAACATTTTCATTTACGATATACGACATATTGGAAATTGCAGAAAACCTATATATTTGAAATCTTTTGTACGAAATACCCCATACCGTTAAGATTCATCAGATTTGTCGTTAAAAAAGTAAAAAAAAAAAAAATGTCAAAAATGATTGCAGTTGCAGAACCGAAACTTTTATTTTTTTGCAAATTATACCTAAATTATTTAAGAATAATTGCAATAAAAACCCCAACCATTTCAATCACATTAAATAATTACATTAAAAACTAAAAATAATAATAATAATAATAAAATAATCTTCTCTTCTTCTTCACCGAACTCCTCACCCTACACCCAACCCCAAAATCAAAATCATAGACACCACAACACACCTTCAGGCACCACCACCTCTGCTTCAGATAGAAATATCTTTCATTTTGGAAGATTTTCGTGCACGTTTGTCAGAGTGTTCATGTATTGAAAATTTTTGAACCGAGACACTCACTCACTGAGCCGGCAAATGTAAGCACTCATCGAAAAATAATGGAAGATGTACGAGCAATAGGTGGCGACGAAGGGGACAGGAAGCTGAAGCCACACCATTTCTAGCAAGCATTGAAGTGTCCTCAATGTGATTCGCTTGACACAAACTTTTGTTAGTACAATAATTATAACCAATCTTAGCTGCGTCATTCCTGCAAGAGCTGCCTGCGGTACTGGACCAAAGGCGGCGTCCTCCTTAATGTCCCTGTCGGTGGCGACAACAAGAAGACTAGCAAGCGGTCCAAATCGAAAAAAGGACACAAATAGAATTCACATTCCAACAGCAAGTATTCTAGTCTCTCCAATGCCATCACCATGGCGGAGGCCACTCCTACATCAGCCACTGGAAACGTCAGCTTCGCCGTCGATGCAGCTGACATTTTTCCTTATTCAAAATTTTATAACGTGAATTTGAATACACGTGCTATGACTACAAATCCTAGCTTTGACTCACAGCCGATGGTGAATCAACCACCAGACGACCATATTTTCACCGACAACGAAAGCTTCATAAGCTTGGTAAATATGCCAGGGTTCAACACGATCGACATTTCCACCTCGTTCGATCCGTTAGAGCAATTATTTTGACTATTTTTTTTTTTTAGTTTTTAATGTAATTATTTAATGTGATTGAAAGTTTGGAGCTTTTGCTGCAATTATCTTTAAAAATTTAGGTATAATTTGCAAAAATAAAAAATAAAAAAATTCGGTACTACAACTGCAATTTTTTTTTTTTTATTTTTACTATTTTTGACGACAAATCTGATGGATCTTAATGGTAGGGGGTATTCCGCACAAAAGGTTTTCAAATATGGGGATTTTCTGAGATTTTTAATAGATATGAAGTATATCACTAATGTAAACATTTTTAGGGGGGGTCTTTACTATTAATCCAAGCAAATTAAGTGGATGCAATTTGTAATGCAATACGCATAACGATTACCCACTAGGACTTTATAATAATCTTCCGAGCCCCTTTTTAAGAATAAATTTTATAAAATATATATTTTCTGGAAATATGTGCAATTAAAAGTAATAAAACATATTGAGTTTACGTACAAAAATTATTGAGAAAATATGTAATTAAAAAAACGAGTTTTGAAAAATTGAGCTTAGACATTGACAGGATATATCACTGAAAATTAAAGAGAGTATAATTTATAAATCAACACAATTTATCTACAACGGTATTTATAATATTCCGCACATTAATTGTATGTGTAATTGAATAGATTTCTCCAAAAGAAAAAAAATGAATAGAACTTGATGTGATAAAATAAAGCTACACTTTGAATAATGAAGTAGATGGAATTTAAAAAAATTAAGTACGTGATAAAATTATTAATTATAATTTTTATTTCAATGAAAAATGATTATCCAAATGGATTCGTTTTGCCAAACTAGACAGAATATCACTGTCATGGTGAAAGGAAATCCCAATTCTATTTTACTTATTTTTATTTTGTACTTCTTTTATTATTAATTTTAAATTAAAAAATCAATTTTATTAGTTTCATGAAATATCCAATTCTGCTTAGGTTGGGTGCTGTTTGGGATTAAAAAAAAAAAATGGGTTTCTTTGATTTTTTAAATCAACTTTTGATTGGAGAATAGTTTATGTGAGAGGTCGAATAAACCTCGTTCTTCGAGTAATTGGGTGTTTTGCTTATTCTTTTGAAGTATTTACACGTTCAAACATGAAACGTAAAAAAAGACGAGAAGAATGACGAAGTTGATAAGAAGAAACGAAAAACTCCAATAAAGAAAATACTGAAAAAATGATCTCCATCAAGTAAGATACAATATGTGTCATTTAACATGTTTGACTAATAAAATGATCCAAAAATGCTTAATTTGACAAAGTTTTCATTCATTCTAACCCTATTTTAAATTTTAACACCCATCTTTCAAATATTGAAAATTTAAAATCTTCAAGAACTTCATCATTTAAGTCTCCATTTTGGCAAATTTATAAATCGGTTTATAAAAAGAAATAATAGTCGCTCCAATAAAACGTGTAAACTATAGTGAGCGATAATTTTGATTGTATAGTTAAATTAATGTTTGATATCCGAAGAGAGACGAAGTTAGTAGACATTTTATATATGCTCATGAATAGTAAATATTACAGGGAAAAAGACTTATAATAATTTTTAACTTAAAATTCAAACTTACAACACCACAGGCAAACACTGTATTGTATATTATAGACAGTATGATTCACATGAAATGGTTAAAAGTGAATATACACAATATGAATGCACAAACAACAAAGCACAAGGTACACCTCTAAAAGCTGCTTGGAATCAGACTTCCTCCAACGGCCACTTGATCAAAATAATACTCAAAAAACTCTTTATCCGAGGCCCACCACGGCGGAAACAGCCACCCCTCCGCTGACGAGTCAACCACCGCCAGTTCATTCCTCGACTCAGACGAGTCATAAGTTCCTTCCAAACTCGGCAACTCAATTATCTCACCTAGCTCATCTGACCCTGGTGTAACTGCGATGGTAGTAGGCGATGACAAACTCCCAGAACACGAAGAAGAAGAAGAAGATAATGAACTGAGCTCCTCCATTGCCGCTGCCTTAGCCGCCGCAGCCTGGATGTCCGGCGGTGAAAGCGAAGCTGGACGCGGCAACGTTTCACTGAGTTGAGGAAAATTAAGAATTGCCGATTTACCCTTTATACTCAGCGCAGCCACATCGTGAGCTCTAGCAGCCATTTCTGCAGTGGGATAAGTTCCGAGCCATATACGCGATTTCTTACGCGGCTGCCGAATTTCAGACACCCATCTTCCCCAGCTTCGCATTCTCACACCTCTATACACCGGGTGCCTACTCCCGCTATCTCTTGCTCTCTTATTACACTTTTTTTGCATGGACTCTAGCGGTGACTCAGAAGTCGGTGGTGAATCAGCCATTTTTAGGAAGCTTATTGAATGGCGCAAGAGAAGTATCCTTTTGGAGCGAGCAATGGGAATTTAATGCATTTACAAATTTAAGCTAACGAGAAAGTGAGTTAGTTGGGTTGCACAGATGTGTGGTGGGAAACAAAAAACCCAAGAAAGAGAAATATCAAAGTTAACGTTAGAGAATGATAGCGATAGGCGTAGGCTTTTACCTATTGGATAATACACCATTATTGTCACTACGAGGCGCGTTAAAACTGACGTGACATCTGTTGTCTCTCCAGCTACTGTTCTCTCAATTTTTTGAACTGGCAGTAAAATTTTTGAGTGAGTCAGACAATTTTAATTGTTTGTTTGGAAGAAATTATAATAGGATTACAACATTAATAGGCAATGAGTCTCACGAAATGTATTGATAATAAGAATCCGTTTGATATGACTTTTTTTTTTTTTACTTTTTTTTAGAAGAGTTTTTGAAAGAAGTTACTTTATTTTTTGTTTGAAAACTAATTTTTAAAAGCACTTTCTATTTCAAAAGTATTTTTAGAGGAAGTCACGATAGACCAACTTCCTTTAAAAGCTCTTTTAACTACCATAAGCACTTTAATCCAGTCCAGAAACAATTTTTAGATCTCAAAAACTCATTTCGACTTTTCAAAAGCTATGCCAAACGGATCTTAAACGTGTTGTAACTGTAAGTTCTAATTAATATATAATTAAAAAAGCACAAGTAAACTAGCATATAGGTAAAATGTAAAAAAATATATTTACAAATTCTATTATTTTATTAATAAAAGCTTGTGATTAAAATTTAGACTAGGTCAATACATATAAATTAAATTAAAAGACAAGTCAAGATTATAAGTTGCTTAACCAATTTAATTATGTACATTTTTTTTCTCACCACCCATTAAGATTAATTTATTTATTCTGTCATGGAGGGAGGGAGAGCTTTCTATTCAAATTTGTCCGTTGCATTTGCACATGTATTTGTCGAGGTCAAAGTTTTATAAATTATTCGTTTCTATTAAATATTTCAATATTCATCCACTCGATTTCAAATTTATCGACTATAGTCTAGTTAAAAAATTTTATGGGATCTATAACTTTTATCAATTTTTCGTCAATTTTTTAAAATAAATAAATTATCTAATTTTTAACTAAACCGAACTGGAATTAGCTACACATTTTACATTTATGAATTACAGCCTAAACTTTCAAAAGTGCTTACAACAAGTATAAATGTGTAAAATGAGTCGTGTTGAATAATAAAATAGAAAAGTCAGAGATATATTGTTATGATTGCAAAAATTTTAAATTGTACCTACAATATTAAAATAATTTGGGCCAACTAATATCCTAAAAAGGTTTCTTACTGTTAATATGTATTTGAACCTCTTCGCGAGAAAGAAAAGTAGAAATATAGGGACGTGAATGCAAATCAGATTGTAAAATAAATTGTAAAATTGTGTTGATTTATATTTGAACTTCTTCGCGAGAAAGATGTGATGACTGATGGATCTTGATAGACTGAATGAATATGCACGCAAGGAAGAGCCTAACATGCTAAATGGCCAAGTAATTGTGTGTTTTTGTGTCCGATTTTCTGTTCTTGTGCCAATATGCAGGGGGAGCTTTTGGTGGTAATAGAGGAGTTAGCCCAGTGCCACCCGAAAAAGGAGTGTTCCCGCTAGACCACCTGCATCTATGTGACCTGGTATGATCTTGTTGAATATATTGATGGTTGACTTTACCCTTTTTGTATCTCTATAAGCTGATCAAAACATCATCCTCGAAGTTGTCTAGTTTGACACTAACCTTCGGTGTCTGACTTGTTACATATTGAAGCAAGATTTTACTTACTTGGTATGCTTGTTTCAGGAGAAGAAAGGCTATCTATGTCAACTGTTAAAAATCTTCTGGCCATAAATCTGAAAAATGTAGATATTTCTCTGAGAAGTACCTTGAATGTCGTATGGAAAAGTAAGTCGTAATTGATTTCTTTGAATTCACAAGTATGAATTGCTATTTTTGAGTGCTTACCTTCTGGCCATGTACTTAAGATTTGCTTTTCAGTAGTTTATTTAGTGTTATAACTATCAGTAAGGATCTGATGAATTCTTGTTGCTACATATTAGTAGATTCATTCAAGCTTTAAATGCATTTCTTCTGATTAAAAGTGACCTTTTCAACTTGCTTAATTCTAATTTTCTCTTGCATCTTTCAACAATTTATGATTGAACTTCTAATACCCTTTATCGCCACATTTCTTTTTCTTATAGCTCTTTTAAGATGCGCGTTTACGTTATCGGGATTGGGGGTTAGGTTTTTTTATTTTGAAAATGAGTAAAAGAAGTATTAATAATGCATATCTTTTACAAGCGAATATTTTATCGGGCTTTTGCAGGAATTTGATGGCAAAGCAAGACATGTCGGAACTAGGATTCGGAAAGGAAGATGAGTTGCAAGCTTCTTCTGAAGGAAGTGACAGTGGAAGGATAGATAAATGAACAATGTTGCCCTTGGGTTTCCAAACTGGAAAATTCTAACTGAAATAGTTTTCCTTCGTCTTTGCATTGATAGGGATAATCAACTGATAAGCACCTCACTATACCAGAAACAAGGGTAAGATGCTCTGATTCATGCTACAGATTTTTGACTCGCTATTTTATTGGAATTGAGGTAGTAGGCAAAATATGGCATTGTAATGTAACTCGATAATCAAAAGTTTAATGAAGACAACGTGTTTAAGAGATCTTTATCTTGATTCATATGTTCTTGTGAACATCGTCAAATACTGGAAATTTAGAGTATCTTTGGCTGAAGTAAGGATGAGACGATACACTCCATTCTAGTTGCCTGATTCCATGGCATCTTTTGTTGTGTTGTGGTTTTTTAACCTAGCTTCATTCTCCATGCTATTATCAAAGGTAGCCTGCAATTTAATAAATATATTTTTAGAATGAAATCAAGTGTAACATGTGGAAGATCAAGTCGATTAGAGTGCATCCGGGTTTTAAAACTAATGGAAATTAACATTAATGGATGCTACATCTCTATTTATCTAAAATCAAAGATTTTCAGAACATAAATTTAGAAAACCAAATGACAAATCCATATCCCTTGCACTCTTAACGGAAATATCATATCTATATTTTACAACTTACCTCGTATATAAAAATTGTTGCTATGCAAGAAGCCCTGACAAGAAGTTCTGGACAGTGCCCGGTGTGACCAGAGTACACAATGTGACACCCGGGTTCTGATTTTCAAACTCTATTGATCTATTCGAAGCCTTCAATGTGTGACTAGTGCAGGGACGGACGACAATGCCCGTTCAGTGGTGGGGCTCCACATTGCTCGAGTTTTTCAAGTCAAGTTGCCATCCCTAAGCACAGCTAGTGCTTAATTCTAAGTATTGCACAAGACAGTTTGAATAAAA
This sequence comes from Fraxinus quadrangulata, assembly GCA_903798255.1. NCBI lineage: Eukaryota > Viridiplantae > Streptophyta > Magnoliopsida > Lamiales > Oleaceae > Fraxinus > Fraxinus quadrangulata. The sequence goes on from CAIGRB010100868.1 coordinate 54,741, forward strand.
CTTATATATCTACAGTTAAAGTGTCTTGTCAATAAATTAGACTCAAGGCTACTCTTTAATACCAATTGTACTATGTAGCATTATTATTTTAAAAAATAAGAAGTGAGGGAGGAAACAACAATGTGAAGATAAAGATGATGACTAACCCCTATTTGTCTATCATTATTCCAAAAAAATTTTTGCTACAGTAAGATTCTTCACCACACATTCACTCAATAAAATATTCCACGTACAAACAAATAAAGTTACTTTATTTTTCAATCACACATTCTCCAAAAAATACTATTCATTACTCTATTTTTCTCCCAGTAATGGGAGACAAACACACTCTAAACAAACTGACAAAAGACAAAAAAATGGAAAAAAACCAATATGCATGACCCCTTTTCAGAATAATTTAATTTAAGCAGCTGCAGTTACAAGATCTACATCTTTAGATTCATCAATAACCATATCATCTTTAAACATTAATTTGAGATATGGCAATACTCTTGGAAGAAGAGGCAAATCTGCTAAGTTAACACTCATCAAATCGAAAGCAATGCATGCGTTATGCATGTGATTTTTGTCAAATACAGGAATTTTGGGGTATCTTTGGCTGAAGTGTGTGAGGATTACGCGATACACTCCACTCTTGTCGCCAGCTTCCACGGCTTCTTTTGTTGTGCTGTGGTTTTTATCAATAGCCTCATCCATCAGCCTATCTTCAAATGTAGCCTGCAACAGGAGCCAAAATCTTGCTCAGTAATACTCATTCTAATTCAGCACAAAATATTAGTACAAATTAAAGGGCACTATAGGCATAATTTTTTATTTTTGCTTTTAGAAATAATTAAGAATGGGTGCATGATTCTAGAGAAATATTTATTAATGAAAATTACACTTAACATGTGAAAGAACAAGTCAATTATAGTGCATCTCGATTAAGGATTTGGCTTAGGGTAGATTTTAATTCCAGCCAAATTGAAGGAAACTAGATTAATGGATGTTACACCTCAATTTCTCCAAAAACCCAAAGATTTTCAGATCCAAAATTTAGACAACCAAATCACAAATCCAAATCCTGCACACTCTTAAAGGAAATTGCAGAACCATATTTTACAACTTACTTCATGTATAAGAGCTGTTGCTCCACAAGAAGCCTGCTCAAGTTCTTGGCAGGGCCTAGTGTCACCAGAGTACACAATTTTCCACCCCGGTATTATTTTTCCAACTCTGTTGATTCTATTCGAAGCCTTCAATGCAACACCAAATGCTTGTGGACAATGAACAACAGGAAAACTTATTAAAGTTTCTAATCCAGCTTCCATGAGGACCTTCTTCAAGGACTTGAGGATTGGAAGGGCAGCAGCACTTTTGGTAGGACTTCCCGGCCTCTTCCAGTAGCTTTGCATACGACTTCCTCTAGCAAACAAATTAGAATCAACATGTTCATCCTCTAGACGAATTGTATTTCCGTTCTTTGCTTTCTGAAATTTGGCATCATCTTCATTCGAATCAAAAGCCTCAAGTGAAGCTTCTGTCGTATGCCTACAATCAAGAAACTGCATATCTAGATCCTCAAGTCTCTGGTATGCATCGAGATATCTCTTAAGCTGCCTTGGACCAACAACAATCAGAGGTTCATGAGGCACCCCCTTCAACAAAGAACTCCGAAGAGCAAGAATCCTTGCCAGACCTGTATGATGATCGGCATGAATATGAGAAATCCAAATACATCTCAAACTTCTTACAGCTTCATTGGCACCTTCAACCCCAAATCTGTTGCCAGAATTCGCAGAAGACTATGTTTTAATAAATGTACTAGAATAAGGGAAAATAAATCAAATTGGAAGAAAATCCAAGTGAGAACTTTCAACATGGCTTTACCTTCTTTTCAGTTGCCCCAGCGTTCCTTCCCCACAATCTAAGAGTAAACTTCCTTTTGAGAAAAGATTGATAAAGATAGAACTAACATTTCGATACTTTGAAGGTTGAGATGAACCAGTCCCGAGAAAAACCATCTCCATGTCATCTCTAATTACATCTTCCAGACAGTCTGGAAGTGCACTATCTGGCAACCATGGCTCTTCAGTCATAACTTGGTTAGCTTGCACATATGATTTCTCTCCACTTGTTCCTTTGTTCCCTGACCACAACTGGTTTAATTGTTGTGAAGCATCTGCAATCTCAGGAATCTCTGATAGTAGCTCATCAATGATCACCGCGTGAGACGTTAACTTTGGAATACCAGATCTGTCGAGTCCAAGATTTGAGTAGGGTCGGAAATGGAACTGTTCCACACAACATAGTGTATTACTAACAGCATGAGGGAAACCCAAAAATCTTAGTAAAAGCAATGAGTAGCTAATAATCATAAAACACGTGTATATTATATATAATCTGATATGTGTAATATAGGATTCTTGAGGTTACTGACAAACTTACAGGCATAAACATATCAACATAATATGCATACACATTAATTATAGAAGATTTACTAGAGCTAGTAACTATTAAGCTTCCACTAAAAGGACTTCATATTTAAACTCTCAATACTTCTTTTAATTAGACTTCTGATATCTTATGGAACTAAATTGGATGTCTTTTTAATTTTCAAAACGAACATGGAAATTATAATTAACAGAAGCCTTTCAGTGTTATACACTGATGATCAATAAAATTGTGTCACAGCGCAATGCTTGTTTATAGGATAAAATAACAGTTCCAACTTCCAAGTAAAGACTCAATTGACAGCCTGATAATGGACAATAAAATAGTTGCATGTAAGCTAAAATAGTAATTGTGTTCTGCAAATTGCAGAATCATGACGGTTATTTCTAGTCATTCTCGGAAACTAATTGACTTAGTTGACTATTCATACCTTGAGAAGATTCTCTGCCGAAACAGTTTCACCAATGCCTGGTGCGAGATCCTGAGAGGATGAATCCAAGATAGATAAATTTTACAGAAATATGTGATTTACACAATCATTTGAACTGAAACACAATAAAAATGCACAAAATACCTTATTTGATGCCTTCAAGCCGGACTGCAAGTTCAGGTGCTGAAGAGACCAAAATCCAGGAGCTGGAAAGAAATGAGGACACAGGTAGTTAAGTCGTGCTCCAATTCTAGCACTTGCTTTTAAAATTGGCACTTCAACATTCTTCCTGCAAAATATGAGACTCATCGGTCCTAATTTCTCAGGAAGGAACGAGCAATAAAGCGATAAACCATATTACAAAAATGAACATAATAATCTGTAGAAACAGACATTTGATGTCCCGCCATGATATGCTGAGCTGCACCAAATTTTGACATCCATAATTGATAATCGGCTGTGTTTGTGACCGTTGCAGGACTCAGATGAATTACACAATTCACAGTTTTGGAACCTTCTGGTACATTCCCAGCTGTATCTGCATAATAAGGAGTAAGACTGTGTACAGACAGCAACTGTTGTAAGTGCAGTGGTGTTGGGCAGTCAATTAGCAGTACTATAGGGCCAGGAACGGAAGGACCAAGTACATCACTTGGGTGAACCTGGACATCACAAGTGATGTAATTCATAAGTTGGCATCACTTGAACATGCCAAAAGTGTGAAGCAAAATTTTGAAAAGTTTAAATTATCTACCGTAATATTTTGATGATCTGACTGCACAGGATTTCCATGTTGCAGTTTACTACGTTTTGGTCCAGGTTCCACTCCAAGAGAAGCAGCTTTTTTGGGGTCAAATTTTCCCTTTATCTCCGGCAATTCACAAATATAAATTACAGAAAGATTTGCAGGCTTCGTCTCATCCAGACCCGTTGCTGGATCATTCACTTCTGAGTGACTTGGTCGAAGGACTATTGCGGATATTTTGACAACTTCATCATCAATAAGAACATGAGGATCGTCAAACTTCCAAGACATGGAAATAGCAGTGCCATTAGAATCATGCTTTGGAAAGCTCTCGGTATGAACCATAGCAGCATTAGGAATGAAAGATTTCATTGCATCTACCAAATACTTGAGATCTGAGGGACCCCATACTTTGACCTTCAGAATAGTTAAGAAGAACATCTTCATAAGTAACTTATCAAATCCTAACCATGGATTTTTATGAGTTGCATTGAATCAAACCAACACTTACAGACGTTCCTTGATGTCCTATGCCAGCCAGAGTCAATAAAAGACCTGCAAGCAAGAAGTTAAGACTTCAACTTTCCACTACTATAGAATAAATGCCTCATTTTATAATAAGAAATTTAGGGATAAAATCATGTTTGTGTAATGTGACGAGTAATTAAATGCTAAATATAATTCTGTGGTTTAATTGCAAACCTGGAAGTCCGCCAGCAGTTTCTGAGCAGACACGTGAGAGAAATATGTGATCAATCTGGAGTACATTCATAAATAAAAAATATTTAAATTGTTCTCCCTAAGCAGTAAGCAAGAAAAACAGAGTCAAAAGGGAGTTTATGGGAATGATACCTTCGACAATTTTATTTTATGCTCAGTGCAGAAGCGTTGCAACCCCTGGAATAAATATTATCTTAGTATGTATAAATTCAAAAGTTTCAAACAACTTTTTACTAAAATATGCAAAACTCAAAATTTTATGAAAAACTCTAAATCTGAACAAAGGGTGAATCAAATTTATTTTGCAATGCCCCAAGTCCTAGCAACCCGAGTGCCATTAACATACATCTCATCTAAAGCGGAAACATCATTTGATAAAACATATAGCCCATATAGGTCAATTTAAAACTTTCAAGTTGAAGGAGCACTTGGGTTTTAAAACTTTTAAAAGACAACTTTGCGAAAAGTTTACATTAAAATCATTACACCTCAAGTTACCAAAATAAATTCCATAGGCGCTCTAAAATTTAATAGTCTAATTCATTCACTACGGTATGTATATAAATTAATTAATGCACTTGCAAGAATTCTTGAATTATTTTGGTATACTTCAGAAAAAAATACATAACTCACTCTACGGATCTTCAGTGAAGGTGATTTCAAATCTTATGGACTCGAGACTCCTAAGGCTTTCATGTCCAACTAGTTTCATGCAAATGTATGAAGTAGATACTTCGGGATATCATTTTAAATACAAACAGATTCTGAAAGTTAATGTAGAGAGCAAAATTTGGAAAATCGTAACTCACAAGCCGTGAGGTGCTAGGTCAGCTACTTTATCAAAAGAAACCTGTTGACATGAACTACATACTTGTGAAATTTCATAATTTTATATGAATCATTATCACATAAAATAGAACCCAAAATATCTGATCTGTAGCGAATGAAGAAAATCAGCATTATTCAAAACTTATTTTTCATGTTTTAACTTTTAAAATAACGATTCCAACATAAAAACCAAACATAATCCTAAACAAAACCACACTATCACGTTTCATCCTTCCAAAAAACTAAAGTGCTAAACTATCTCAAATAATATTTTCAATAAACGTACACTTAAAAATACGCTTATTATATTTTCTTGTAGATTCCACCCAAGCAATCACCATGCATCTTCCTTGGTTTCACAACCTTATTTTTAACATGTAGAGGGGAGGAAACAATGAGTACAAGAATACTAAATAAGTAAATCACCGGTGCATGCCAATTTTAACATCAATGAACACGACGTCAACAAATCGTAAGGGATTTCTGGAAAACTCCCCAACTCATATCATACAACATAACCGGAATGGTCATTATACGTATTTATAATTATACCTTCATAAGTATGGCATTTAAGTTATATGAAACTATTGAACATTAAAATGGGATTACCATGGCATCTCTTTTCCTACCTTTAACTTTTATATGTATTAGCCAAACATATGTCAATAGCAATCTGTTTAATAGCCCCTTAAAGCACTTGTTCAAACTTGTCTTGAGAGCTTGAAGAAAGCATGAAAATTCATGAAACAATTTTTGCAAGACTTGAAAATTGGAAGTCTTCTATAATTTTCTTTCTTCCTCTCTATTTTCTATCATAAACAATAATTATTTGGGGATTTGAATGTATAAATTCGTTGGTCTTGGTAGGAGGTTCTTTAGGTGTCCTTTTAGTTGTATTTGAGGGGAAAAAACTTCGTTAAATTAGCTTGGGGCCTGATATGGCAACTTATGGAAACTAAATGATTAAGCCTCCATTTGCAAAACAATTTAAAAATGAAATATAAATTCAGTACGAAAAGGTTGAACATTAATTTCAACCACACATTCATAATTACTACTCTTTATTATCCGTACATTTTGTGGTCCTAGCACCATTTCTCTTCATAAACCATTTATAAATTTGTCAAACAAGACTAAATAATTGAATAAAATCAATTACCTCCTTGCATAAGGTCTAGGTATATAAATACATATATATTGCCTATTAATTCGTTCCAATTACATGCAAGACAACATATTTATACCCTGTTTGACACCCATTTTGGGTAAAAAAAAAAATTCTGGAATAGTGATTGATAGAAGATTGTGTGGTTAAAAAGTAAGGAGAGTTTTTGGGTTTATGTGTAATATTATTTTATTGATAGAATGTGTGGTTGAAATGAAGAATGAGAAATAGAATGAGAAATAAAAAATTCTGGAATAGTGATTGACAGAAGATTGTGTGGTTAAAAAGTAAAGAGAATTTTTGGGTTTATGTGTAATATTATTTTATTGATAGAATGTGTGGTTGAAATGAAGAATGAGAAATAAAATGGATTTCAAACATGGGTTTAGTTTCCATATCCTTTCTCCATCATATACAGTTTCCAAATATTGTCCAAGTCAAACATAATTGACTTTATTTGCAAGGTATTGTAGCTCACCAAGTTTCCTGTTAATTGGGCCCAAAGTACTGCAACTTTTATTGTTCAATAATTGGATCTCAATTATGCTGAGCAATATTATCCTGAAAGTCCCAATATGCCTTTTCAAGGGCCTAGTCCAAAATTCACATTAAGCCCAAATTAAAATGTCTTTAACCCAAATATGTTATTTTCACATAATGAAAGCATTTTCCAAAGTTACACTTTTGCCCTTGATCGCTCGGCTCATCGTTCAACTTTACCAATTGAGTCTCAAAACTTCAGTTTCCAAAATTTCCACATATAACAACATTTGTATTGTTATTATTCGTGCTAAGTTAACTATTTCCCCAGGTAAACAAATATATTCAATATTTGCACTTAAGTTCCTCAAGAATGGAAACTTTAAACTTAGGTCCTCAAACTTACCTATCTTTTCAATAAGGTTGTAGCCTAAACTGCACACAAGTTCGGGGTGTTTTATATCCCATCTATAAACTTTTATTATATGAGATTATTTCACCCGAAAACCTTACTATGAACTTCATCTTCAGTTGCACCCACTATATAGTCAATGATTTGAGAGAGCAATGAATTTTGAAGAATGATAGGTCCTTCCCATTCTATTTTCCTATATATTTTTTCTTTCTTTTGGGTGAAAAGGAAAATGTATTCTTAAGATAAATGTGATGTAAACTTGGCATATTTTGGAGGCAGCACTTTGCCTTCCCTCTTTTTTCATATTCCTGATTTTTGGGCCTTTCGTCCAGTGTTTTTCAATTTAGGTTTTCGAGGGTTCTTTGCATTTACTGTAAAATTTCCACTAAAAATTCTTGCAAGTGCCAACAATTTAAAGAATGAAAAGTTTCCATCTTTTAAAGAAAAGAACTAAAACCAAGTAGTGCTTACTTCTCCAGCGTTAAATATAAATCTCTGCTTGTCAAAAAAAAGTAGCACCGATGGTGATGTGTCCTGTGTATCCATACCAGTTCCAAGTATCTGCACGATAATATAAAATACGGATTTGTAATGTAAAGATAAAGGAAAGAGTATAATTTAGCGTCGACACTTTAAAACACACAGCCTTTTCTCCCAGGTCACTGTTTTCATTAACATAAATTTCTATGCTATGTTCAGCAGCATGAGATTTTGTCCTCGGATTCCCATGGTCAAATTCAAAATCAACATTTCTGCATAGTTCTCTATTCAAGATCCATATGCGAGTGAATGAGAGTAGATAGAAGCGAAGTTCAATAATATTTCATAACTCAAAACTCATAAGAAATATAAAATCATCTAATCTTTTTGTTGAGAACTAACCGCCACTTCCTTCTAAAACAAACAAAGCATTTTCCATATCATAGCTCCAGTAATTAAATATGGCAAAAGTGGAAAAAAAGGGTGATAATTAACAACCGGATTAAAGCACCTAGATGCTGAACAGCCTGTTCAAAAGTGAAGGGGTAAGAAAATTCATAGTAATCAACTCCTGATATATCCTTTCATATTACGATTCTCCTTTCTACCATAAACCAGAAATTTCTGGCACATCCTATTCTGCTGGTGGTCGTGTAAAAAGGAGGGAGAGTCAACTGTCAAATATTATTGAAAAAACACCTGATGCAGGGGCTTAGACACTTGGGGCATGTTTCACTGGAGCTTATGCCATTTGTTATTTTATTAATTATGTTGTTTTTAATCTCATTTTATTTTAATAGCACCAAAACACCATTGTTTGGTTTGATTGCTGTGTACCAGACTTTAAAGGATGGCTTGGGCATTCTTGTGGGCATTATTCAATTTTATATTGTATTGGTTGCAATTAACTCAGTAAATTACAGGAGAGGGCATCTTTATCCTTCTTCAAGGATTTATTTTCTCTTAGCTGCTTCTATACCAACACCTCTATTGAGAAGCAATTAAAATATTTATAAAACAACATGGAACAGAACTGTTCATAAGAGTCAAAGCATTATCAATCAAGCCCAGAAAACCCAATTTAACCAAATAAACAAATAAAAAAACTATGCTTCGCAAGGACATGCAGAGAAAACCAGTGCATCAAACCCAAGTCAAACAATCAAAATTCAATTCTACTCCCAATATAAAAAATTAATAAAAAGAACAAATGTTGAAGCTGTTTTTTTTCCTACCTGAGCATAGGAAATAGTATTCACAGGATTGAGTTTCTGGACTTTAAGCTGCAAATTCTTCTTGGGCCCGTCACTTCCATCTCCACCCTCAGCCCTTTTTCTGTTAAAACCAATAGACTCACTAGCATTATTAACATTACCAGTTGTTTCTTCCATCGCTAAGGAACCGCCTTTTTTACTAATATTATCTATCTTTCCTTCAGTATCTCTCAATACACTTTTTCTCCTACGAAATGAACGTGAATTTTCATTATAACTGCTGCTATTACATATATTCTTGGAATAGGAAGAAAACGTGGTGAAGAGAAGTGGAAATTCAGTAGTGAAGTTGGATTTTCTGAGGTGCGTTAAAAATGGAAAAGATGATGAAAAGGAGAGGCTTCTGCGGCGGCGGAGTGGGTGGTGGTAGTAATTGGCTGACGAGAGGAGGAGGCGAAGGTCTGAAATTTGGGGCGTTTTTTTGTTTTCGAGAAAGGGTTTTAACAGAATCCCATATCCTGTTTCGGCGGTTTTGCGCTTGCGATAATAACATAATTACAAAACGGTTATTGTAATGGACACATGGCCCGTATGCGCCCTCCAATGGTCACCATTATAAAAGGTGATAATTACATTAAATACTACTTTTCAAGATTCAAATTAAAAAATCAGATATTATTATATATATCTCACCCCACCTCCACCACCCTGCCGCTCCGACGATCGTCTGGCGACTGTTCATGTGACTATTTCAACGACCGTTCTGACGACTGCTTCGATTCCGACGATGACTATTTCGGTTACTGCTCCAATGCAAGTGAATATTCCGGTGACCGTTCAGCCATCGATTTGTAGGAGGTGGCAGTGGTGAGGTGGTGGTCACATATTATTTTGTTGCTTGGTTCCATTAAATTGATTAATTTGTGATCGATAAAAAACATTCGACCAATGAAAAAAATAAATTATGACCTAAAAGATTGTTAATTTGTGATCGATAATTTGATAATTTTTACTGTGGCCGATAATTTGATAATTTGTGATCGTATATTGGTCATGTATTAGATTAGGTGTGACCGCATAATGGACTATATGTGAACTTAAAATTCGATAATTTGTGACTAAAAATTAATCTGTTACCTATAATTTTTTGATCCGTGACCAATAAAATAATTTGTGACCTATAAAAATATTGATTTGTGACCTTTAAATAATCATTGACCTTCAAAAATTTTGATCTGTAATCGATAAACAAATTGTGACCTATAAAATTTTTGAACTGTGACCTCAAAATAATTCGTGACCTATAAATTTTTTGATTTGTGACCTCGAACAAATTTGTGACCTATAACATTTGGTGGGGTGTTTGGTGTATGTGATCAACTATTTGAACTAACTGTGACCTTGAAATTCGATAATTTGTGATTAAAAATTAATCTGTAACCAATAAATTTGAAAATATGTGACTGATTGAAAACTGTAATCTCGAAATAATCGGTGACTTATAAAATTTTCTATTCGTGATTGAAAAATAATTTGTGACCTATAAAATTCACAAATCAATATAGACGGGTCACATATCTATATGATCAATTAATTTGATAGCTACGACCATATTGTATAGAACTGTGGTTAATTATTTTATCGTTAAGGTCACAAATCACAGTCACAGATTACAGTCACTGGTTAATTATATGTCACAAATCAATATAAATGAGTTATATATTGTTTTGTAGAGTTATGGTTCAAAGCAGTCGCGGGGATTTGAACAATTGTCGGAATTGGAGCAGTCGCCAGAATAAATCGATGGCTGAACGATCACCTGAATATTCACCGGCATCGGAGCAGTCACCGGAATAGTCGTCGAAACGGTCGTCGGAATCGGAGTAGTCGTCGAAACGATCGCCGGAATAGTCGTCGGAGCAGTCGCTGGAATGCTTGCCGGAATAGTCGTCGGAACGATCATCGGGGCAACAGGGAAGGTGGAGGTAGGGCGAGTTATATATATATATATATAATTTCTTCCTGTGCTCAAGAATAACATCCTTTGAGAGTAAATTGAAAGAAGTAATCTGTTCTTTAATATGAACAGTTTTCTCCATAGTTTTGATAA
>CAIGRB010100868.1:66412-93982 GCA_903798255.1 Fraxinus quadrangulata
ATATATCAAATATCTGATTTTTAAAATTTAAAAGTTGTTTTTCTTATTTATGAAATAGTGTATACTTAAAATAGGATTTATGAATTTTTCCCTTATGAAAAATACTATATAGCATTTCCATTACGAAATTGTCAAAATACAATTTTAAAAATAAGAAATTTGTTAAATTTTCAAAAATAAATCGATCACATTTTACGATCGAGTTCATGTTTGAGTCACATTAAAATTTTCATTCTCATTTTTATACTTATTTTTAACCACACATTATTTAATAAAATAATATTTTTCATCATATCAATAAATTGTTCTTCTTTTTCAATTACACATTCTCCATCAATCTACTATTTCAAAATACATTCTTCCAAAATAATGTGGCTCAAACATATTTTGATAGTCACAATAGTACATAATTTATGATCACGATCAAATATTAATAACAAAATCACACAAGGTCTAATGCATGAGAGAAATGTTCAATTTTTTTAAAAAATTTTATTACACAATTTTGTTATGTTTTTTGATTGGTATGATGCATAAAAGAGATTGCTTCCTCCTCCTACATCTCATCAATGGAAAGGTTGCTATGTCGACTCCTATTAGCTCCAAGATTCATTAATAATATTTGGATCCAGACAGAATCCTCAAATTAAACGAGTCAAGTCCAACACTCTTATCTTAACTGAATAATGTAACAATATTTTGAAACTACGAAAAATTATGCTAAAACTCTAAAAGTTACATTAAAGAAGACATGACTGCCAGCATTTTACAAAAAAATATTTTCGTAACTGTGAATCATTTGTATCTTACAATAGACGGACTAGTAGTCTCATCTTGGACAAAAATATATGTATCCCATTGTCTTTTTATATTAAAATAGCATCAAAAGTAGGTAACCAAAAGCATCCATTGACAAATCTTTTAACAAAATCAAACATTTCTTAAAGCACCACTGCACCAGAAAATGGATTACAACTAAATTGAAAAAGGAAAAAAGAAAGAAAATAAAAAACTTCCTTTCCTTCCTTTTATTAACAACACCACAAAATTAGTGAGAAAGGGTTTCGAAATTTGATTTGGAAATTACAAATCGATAAACAATTTAGAACTCGCCAATAAGTGGTGTGTGTTCGTGGACCATGAACACATTGGCATAGACGAGTCCAGCCAGGCCACCACCGATGAGTGGACCAACCCAATAAATCCAGTTGCCTGCAAAGTCACCGCTAGCCACGGCTGGACCGAATGACCTAGCCGGGTTCATGGAGCCACCAGAGAATGGGCCAGCAGCCAAAATGTTGGCACCAACAATGAAGCCAATGGCAATGGGAGCAATTGTGCCTAATGAGCCCTTCTTCGGGTCAGCTGCTGTGGCATAAACAGTGTACACCAAAGCAAAAGTTATTACAATTTCCATCACAACTCCTTCAATGGCTCCAACACCAGCTGCCACACCGTGTGTTGGAATAGCCTGCATAGAAATTAATCGTCAAATTAATAAACATAATTATACAATAATTTGTTTAGAAAACAATTTTCCCATTGACCATTCTTCGTGAGGTGTGTTGAAAGTTAAAAAAGAATCAAATTCTCTTTTAGTGAAGCAATTTCAATATTCTCAGTCGCTCATTTATAAAAATTGTATACATGTCAGACATGCAATGAAAAATGAGTGTGACCTACACTCGATGTGCCGTATGAAAGATATATTTTAACGTTAGTTGAAAAAAAAAAAAAATTTCAATAGTAACATTATTATTGAAAAACAATTTAACCTACCAAGCCACCTGTGACAACTTTGAGCAAGAAGCACGCCACAATGGAGCCCAAAAGTTGAGCAATCCAGTAGAAGAGGCCAGTGAGAACGGTAATTTGGCCACCAACAGCCAATCCAAAGGTGACAGCAGGGTTTACATGGCCACCGGAAATGTTGGCTCCGACGGAAACCGCCACAAACAGAGCAAATCCGTGGCAGATAGCCACCGCCACCAGCCCGGCTGGGTCGAGGGCGGCATCAGACGTCAACTTGTCTGTCAAAATATAAAAAAAAATAGTACCAATAAATCAGAATTATATATATATTTCAAACAAAAATTTATAATCAGAATCTGCATTGCATGGCTAGGGTTAATCACTAATTTTATGTATCTCTCTCACGCACAGAGAAACACGTAAGATTGAGTCAGTCTAATAGATCCAATCCAACGATGAATTCTGCGTATTTTCCTCTGAATGATTTGTGTAGGGGTAGGGGGGTGTTTCAAAATATATTATACATTCAAATGGTTGTGTATATATGTGGAGGATCGATGGTGTAGTTGTGACTCAATTCATGGACTCGTGTAATTTTCGTTGCATCAAATCGCAATTTATTGAAAGTTAAAAAGAGTGATTACTAACTGTAAGCAATGGCGGAGCCGACTCCGGCGAATACAAAGAGCAAGGTGGAGATGAATTCAGCCAAATAGGCCTTCAAAGAGCCTAACCTGCATGAATCATCGAACCGTCCAAATGCGATGGCCGGCATTTTCGATCGAAAAAAAAAAGGCTTGAAAAATTCTTGAAGAAGAAGAAAGGAAAGAAGAAAAGACAATGTATTTTGATGAGACAATGCACTTCCTTTCACATATATATATATATACTAGGAATACATAAATAAAGTGTATCCTGTGCGGACATTAATATCTCAATTGTGAATTAATGATATTTATTCTTTTTTCTTTTTTTATCACGGAATAATTTTTATCACAATAATGAATACAAATACATTTTAGTAATCGATGATAATAAAAGCTAAACAACAAGAATTGAACACAAAAGTAAAAGAGTTTTACAACTTCACACCTAAACAACTAACTAGCTCTAATAAAATTAAGCGACGAAATCGTTACGACTAACTTCTAAAAGATTTCATGAGTGATTGCCGATGGTAACACCAATCCAATCTTCCATTGACAATTTCGTGAGTGTCCCTTATTTTTATGATCGATCACTATGCTTTATTAATTCTTCACAAGGTGATTGATCGTTTACTTCAAGAAATCATATATTTTGGTCGATTTCAGTATCATAGAAATCTATATTTTAAACACATACACAATAACTATAAACTATTTAACACAGAATAGGACGATAGAGAATAATAAAGAAAAATGGGACAGAAGTGTACAATGTATTCATGAATATTACCAAATCAAGTATATTTTTTTCTTGGAATCCTAGCTGTCACTAACGTGCTGCAACATTAGAATTGTCCCTGTCCATGACTCCATGTGAACTTGTAATTGTTGAGGGGAAAAAAAAAGTGGGGTGGTTCCCTTTTGAGTGATATAATTATAGAGAAAAAAAAAGGTCATGGAGTTATGACTAACTTGGGTCCACATATTGCACCACTAACTTTGGTCCACATATTGCACCGTCCAATTACGAGTGATGAAATAAGTTTGTGGATAGGAAAAGTGGGAGTAATTATATATATTAAAATGGACAGTATATCGAATAAAATTTTGTATTTTATTTAATTAATTACGTCGTTAGTACATAAATTGCAATATAGTATGGATTAGTTAGGGGTATAATAGCCGGCGTGATAGAGGGAATCTTGAATAAGCTTTTGGCATGGCTTAAAGGGTTTTCTTTTGGATATCCAAATTTGAATATTTTGGCGCTTCAAAACCTTTTGAAAAATCTATAATCAACGTAAGTTTTGTTCATGAAGTGACTTCTTTTAACAGTAAAAACTTGATTAGTCGATTTAACGTATAAAAGTTACTCACCAAAAAATGAAAGTATGGCTGCATAAAGGATAATTATAACAATGATTGTCTCAAAGAAAAATGTCAATTTATTAAATTGGTCGGTCCAAAATAATGATTTTGAGTCGCTATTTTTACCGGCCAAAAAGCCTTGGCCAGCTGCTTCAAGAATAGAATTTGTACCCAATTTATGGGGAACCAAAATCCTACATTGTACATGGACGAATCAAAATTGAGAATGACTGACAAAAGCATGTTTGACCGAATTTAAACCATAAGTCGAATTTATGTTTTAACTATTTTTCAATTTTTTAAAAAATCACTTACTTATAAGTAAAAAAATTCCTTATTATTATAATAAATTATTTTCGAAATTATTTATTTATTTATTTCTAACTCCGACTTTAAGGAAAAATTAGAGGAAGGCGCAGTGTTTGGATCATTTGCGAGCTTGAGTTAGGTTCTAAAAGAATTAAGGGTCCGTTTGATTGGTTTAGATTCTATGAAAAAGTCACATCCGCATAATTCAATTTCTACTTTAACTGTTTCATGATAAAAAAGACACAATTGGAGAGATATTATTGCTTGGCATATTGATTTCAACTCGTTCTTCATTGAATTAATTTCGAATTTATCAAAAATTAAATTATTGTGATGTTCAACAATTTAAGTAAGGCTCGTAATTTTTACGATCACGGGGTCAAAATATTATTGACGATTGTTTTGGTTCTTTGGTTTGATTTAATATGCCGTGGGTTTCGTAGTTTTAATTACTACATGGGTTCGTATCAGTTGGTATCAAAGTTTAGGTTCCAAAAATTAAGGTTTTATCATTTAATTCCTTATTTGTCTTTTTTCCGATTCTTCATTTTCGTTCTTCGTGTTCATCTTTTGAGTAATTCAATCCAATTAAAATAAAAAAAAATTTAAAAAGTTGTTTGCACGCTAAATTAGTGCCCAAATCAATTCCATTTCAATTTTTTGGGCTCTTTGTTGAATTTTCATGCATCTCATAAAAAAGTGCCCATTTCGAATTCAAGAACCACTTTCTTGAATATCATTGTCGTTTCCATTCAAGTTCAAATTCGTACTTCTTAAATCATTCTAGAGTCACTTTCCTTATTCGATTCTTTGTTTGAACTCCTCAAGGATTGACTTTTTGATTGAGATCGAATTAATTGTTTGTAGTACTTGTAAGGAAGCATTAAGTGAAAAATGGTAGAAAGGTGAGACTAATAAAAGAAAAAAGACAGATTGAGTGATACACAAGTATACACACGTGAAGCAAATATTATTCTGGATTTAGGATGTCTGACAGAGACGATTCTGCTTCAAACGAGAAGAGTAGTCAAGTCATCGTGGCGGAAGAGATGATACGAAGATTTGAAAGGTTGTTTGATTATATGGGAGAAAAAATGGATAGGCAAGAGGTGTGAATGGAGAGACAAGACACCTTACTTGCTAATTTGAATAGGAAACAATCTAGAGAAGTTCCTAATCATCACCATAGGGATCTTTATCAAAAATTACAAAGCCTTTATTAAGGATCTAAGCGTGTGGAGGATTATCACAAGGAGATTGAGATTACCATGATTAGAGCGAATGTTGAGGAGAAATGAGAGGCCATCATGACCCGATTTTTGAATGGTTTGAATAGGGGATATCTAATGTGGTAGAACTACAACATTATGTGGAGTTGGAAGATAAGATGAAGGTATGAAGGTGAAGAGGCAGTTGAAGAGGAAGGGGCAACTAGATATCCATCGAGTTCTAACTCTTCTTAGAAATCAAAGTGGAATAACAATAGAGGTGACAAGGTTATTTTAAAGAATATAACTAAGCTACCGAAGGAAAGAGAGGAAATTGCTAGAAAAACTACACCCAAGGCGGATCACCAACCCCTTAAGAATCGAAATATCAAATGTTTTAGGTGTTTGAGATCGAAACACATTGATTCTCAATATTCAACAAAAGGGCGATGATCTTGCGAGATAATTGAGAAGTGGTGAGTGATAGTAAGGGTGATTATGATGACATGTCGAAATTGGAGGATGCTAGTAATGATGAGAAAGTGGAGTATGCAGTAGGAGAGCTGTTGGTTACAAGGCGAGCTTTTAGTGCTCAAATCAAAGTGCATGACTTAGAGCAACAAAGGAAAAATATATTTCACAGGAGATACCATGTCAACAACAAGGCATGTAGTATAATTATTGATAGGGGTAGTTGTACCAATGTGACTAGCACCATACTTGTTGAGATTTGTGATTAACTATGCTAAAACATCTAAGACCTTACAAATTGAAATAATTGAATGAATGTGGAGATGTTAAGGTGAGACGAGTGTTGATGAGTTTTTCAATTGGGAGGCATCATGATGAAGTGATGTGTGATATAGTTCATATGCATTCGGGTATATTTTGTTGAGGAGGCTATGGCAATATGATAGGACGATAATGCGTGATGGGTACAAAAATAGGTACAACTTTACTAAAGATGAGAAATCTATTACTCTTACGCCGTTAACACCAACACGAGTTTATGAAAATCAAGTCAAATTGAAAACCGATGAAGATAAAAGAACAAAAGAAAAACGGAGTGAGACTGATCTTTCATAACAAGAAAGCAAGAGTGAAAAAAAATGAGGTAGCTAATTGTGAGAAAAAAGGAGTAGAGCCACAAGAGGGTAAATAAAAAGAGTCTTCTGAGATGAGAGAAAAAATAAAAGTGAATTTCTTTGCAAAGGAGAATAAGTTCAAGAGGGTAATAGTTGAAAATCGTTCTATGATCTTGTTGGTTTATAAGGAATCACTCATCAACTTTGAGGAATCTAAAACACCCCTCCATAGTTTGGCTACTTCTTTGTTGTAGGAATTCAAAGATTTGTTTTCGGAGGATATGCCTAGTAGGTTACCACTCATTCGAGGCATTGAGAATCAAATTGATTTTGTACTTGGAGCTTTCATTCCAAACAAGTTGGCTTGTCAGAGTAATCCTGAGGAGACGAGTGAACTTCAAAGACAAGTGAAAGAATTTATGAGTAAAGTGTATGTGAGAGAAAGCATAAATCCATGTGTCGTGTGCTACTTGTGCTAAAGAAAAATGAGACTTGGAGGATGTACATAGACTGTCGGGTGATCAACAACATAACGGTAAAATATCGTCATTATATACATATGTTAAATGACATGTTAGATGAATTACGTGGATCATACATGTTTAGTAAAATCTATCTTAAAGTGGATATTATCAAATTAAGAAGTGAGGGGGATAGATGGAAAATTGTTTTTAAGACTAAGTATGATTTATATGAATGGTTAGTCATATCATTTGGACTTACTAATACACCTAATACGTTTATGAGGTTTTAAAATCATGTCTTGCATGCATATATAGACAAATTCATAATAGTTTATTTCGATATCTTGTATATGGTAAGGATCTAAATGAGTATATAGGACATTTAAGATATGTACTTGTAATCTTAAGACAATAATAACTTTATGCTAACTTTAAAAAGTGCACATTTTGTATGAAAAAAATTATTATTTTTGTTTATGTTGTTAGTGCAAAAGGTTGAAGTGGATGATGAGAAAATCAACGCCATCAAGAAGTGTCCAATACATAAAAGCATACTTGAGGTAAGAAGTTTACATGATTTAGCTAGTTTTTATAGGCATTTTGTTAAAAATTTTAGTATACTTGTCACAGCATTCACAGAGATTGTAAAGAAAGTATAGGATTTCATTGGGGCGTAGAATAAAAACATGCTTTTAATACTATTAAGAATAAGTTGTGTACTGCACTGATTTTATCACCACCTAACTTTAACAATACTTTAGAGATTGAATGTGATGCCTCAGAATTAGGTATTAGAACTATTTTGATGCGGGAACGAAGGCCAATAGCTTTGAAAAACTAAGTGAAGCAGCTCTCAACTATCCTGCATATAACAAAGAGTTTTATGCACATGTTCGAGCTTTGAAGATATGGTAGCACTACCAATAACCAAAAGAGTTCATGATTCACACTGATCATGAACCTTGAAAGCGTGTAAAGGGTCAAGGTAAACTAAACAAGAGGCATGCAAGGTTGATGGAGTTCATCAAGACATTTTCATATGTTATTCGGTACAAATAAGATAAGGAAAATGTGGTACTTGATGCATTGTCAATGAGGTGTACTTCTAACTTCTTTAGGAGGCAAATTGGTAGGATTTGAATATATTAAGGATATGTATACTAATGACCCGAACTTTTCTAATATATATAAATCTTGTGACAAAGTGCTATAGATAAATCCTTTAGGTTTGATGGATATTTATTTTGGGAGAATAAGTTGTGCACCTAGGTGCTCAATGAGTGAATTATTAGTACTTGAAGCACATAGTGAAGGTTTAATGGGTCACTTTGGGATTAAGAAAATCTTGGAGAAGTTAAATGAACACTTCTATTAGCCTAAAATGAAAGTTGATATTGATCGGATTCGTAGTAGATGTATCACTTGTAAAAAGGTTAAGTCTAAGGTTTTACCTCAATGTTCATATACCCATTCCAAGTAAGCCTTAGATTGTTATGTCTATGAACTTTGTGTTGGGTTTACCTAGAACTAAAAAATGAAGAGATTTCATATTTGTGGTGGTTATAAATTTAGTAAAATGACACATTTCATCCCACGTAATAAAATTGATGATGGCACCAATATTGTGAATTTATTGTTTAAAGAAGTAGTGCGCTTTCATGGGGTACCTAGGAATATTGTATCGGATAGAGACTTTAAGTTCCTTACTCGTTTTTGGAAGGTTCTGTGGAGTAAGGTGGGAACTAAACTATCATTCTCTACAACTTGTCACCCACAAATGGATGGGCAAACTGAAATTGTTAATAGGATTATGACACAACTATTGCACATTATAGTCAATAAGAACTTGAAGAGTTGTGAGTATTGCTTGTTGTTCATAGAATTGCATATAATACGGCAATGCATTCTACTACTTCATATACTCCATTTAAAATTGTTTATGGTTTTAATTCACTAATACATTTGGATTTAATTCATTTACATGTTGATGAGAAAGGTAGCTTAAATGGGAAGAAAAATGCTGAATTGGTAAGATCCCTCCATGAGAAGGTACTGTGCCAAATTGAGAAAAAATGAACATTATGCTTCTCAAGCAAATGAATGACGAAAATGCGTTACATTTGAACCAAGAGATTGAATTTGAGTACATATAAGAAATGAATGTTTTCCAACTCAAATGAAGTCAAAGTTGCCACTGAGATGAGATTGACTGTTCCAAGTGCTTCAAAACATCAATGACAATAAGTTGGATCTTCTAGGTGAGTATAATATTTCTGCTACTTTCAATCTTTTGAACAGGGATGAATGGTTAGAACCGTGGTGCGAGAGCTAGCAAGGATAAGAACTCGTTGACCATGGAGGAAGGATCAATGACTAGGTCACGGGCAAATAAAGTCAAAGAAACCATGTGATTGCTTGTTCAATGTACGGTGGATGAAACATTGATCACGATAAGCAAAATGATATGTTTCATTTTGGGCTTGAAAGACGGAACAAGATTGATCAACTTAGTTTAAGCAATGGACTGGGAAGCTAAAGATGAGACATATGCGACTGCATAGAGTAATTAGGCATGCAGTCGGATGCTTCCATTCCGAACTCAACTAAAGGTAGTCGAAATGGCCTATGCGACCGCATGCGGGTTCACTATGCTATCACGGTACAATTCTGGAAATTTTGTCTAAACTTCTACTTTAAAATTCTATTTTTAAATAGGTTTTATGAATTCGATATAAATATGATTTTTCTTTTCATTGTAAAAAACACATAATTGAAGAGATATTATTGTAAGATATATTGCTTTCAATTCGTTCTTCATTGATTTAATTCTGAACTTATTAAAAATTAAATTCTTATGGTGTTCAACAATTTAAGTAATGTTCATAAATTTTGTGATTACATGGTCATGATATTATTGACGATTGTCTTGATTCTTTGCTTTAATAATTTAGTGGATCGAACTTTTCAAAAGTTGATTCTTCGCTTTCTCGGGTTTGATTTAATCTGTCGTGGGTTTTATAGTTTCAATTACTACGTGAATTTGCATCAATTTAAGTTTATTTTAATTTGTTCACCTTAATATTCACCGAAAATAAGTGGATCAGACTCATTGTCTTGAGAAATTATCGTTCAAGGTCTTTAATGCTTGAATTTATATTTTCTAGACCACCAATCGGACCGTATAATTTCGAGACAGTGACAATTTTGTCTCTCTCGACAATTCAATATTATGAACTGATCAAAATTTCAAATTAATGAGCTTCAAGCATGAAATATTTTTTCGGATATTGCTCAAAATATTAAATATCACATTTGTTGTATCTTATGGAGGGGATTTTTAGTAAATTCGTTTGTGTTACTTTTCATTTAAAATGAGCGTATCGCATTATTTCAATTGAGAATGAGCATCGATGGCTTTACAAGCAAAAATAGTATATCTTGAAAACATGAATAATACTATCTAGTACAGTGGTGCTAGAGTACCAGTTTATGTAACATTATGTGATATATTCGATTAAATGTAATATTATATGATTAATTTAATTACACATTTCATTGAATAACATTTAGTGTCACACGGATTGCTGTTTGAACACTAGCGGTGTTAAATAGCGTTACTCTGTAAACATTCAATTAGATTGTATAATTTTGAAGGGCTGTGCTATATGTATAGGGCCTACGTGGCCCTATCCAAGAAGAATTTCCCAATTTCGAAACAGTGAAATTGTCAAACCGTTAAGGCAATAATGTTGTTTGCCCTCATATCTTGGAATGAGAATTGACAATTCTCAAGAAATCTGAATTAAACCACCCCGAGCTTACCTAATATCTTGAATAAGTTCATTTTTCAGATTTGTTAACTTATTTGATATTTTAAAACGTTGACACATAGCAATGTACAAACTTATTCGCGTTTATAGCAAGGGACGAGACTAGGATGAACAAAAAAGTAGGAAATTTATTATGCATCCAAAAATGAGATAGAACCATAGAGCTAAGTCACTTTTGGTGGGTTTAGAAAAAATAATTCGAAGATTAAGTGACTCAAAATAAATAAAAATAATCAATTAGCCCCTTAAACGGTTAATCTATCCTATTATAGCCTGAAATAATATTTGCCTAGATACAAGTGGAGCATCAAAAAATTGTATATAGAACCTTAAGCCCTAAGCCCTCCACCCCACACTCACATTGCCCAATGGACTATGATGGTTTGTGGGGTAAGGTTGGGGTGGGGTAAATTAGGTAGCAAGTTAATTGAAAATATAGTAAATATCCTTTTTTAACCCTATAATTTAAGTAAATTATTTGCAAGTTATATTACCAACTAATTCTTAGTTCTCATAAACTTTAGGAATATTCATGTCATTATCAATTACTGTTTGGACCCCTATCCCTATGTTTCTTATCCATGACAGACATTGTAGACCGACGGGACTTAACGTGTAATTCTCTTATAAGATTAATAATAATTGGGGCTGGCAACTTTGCAATAGTTTTTTTTTTTTTTTTTTCTCCTTTTTTATTTTTGAAATTCGTTTCTGCATTAAATAAAAGTAATTTAACCCCTGATTAATAATTCTTGAGAAAAATCCACCTTGTAAAGAATTTATGGCCCTTAGTTAATGGATCAATGGTGTGGGCAAGAGGAGGATGGGAATTGCCAGTCAAGATGGAACCCTATCAACATCCCAATCTAACTGACTGTCTGGTTTCTGGGATCCTAATGAATTACTTCAGCCAATCATCACCCCTCGAGAGCACAAAGACGCCCTATCGTTATACACTAAGCCTCGTCTATTTGCATAATCAGTTTTTTCTTCGACACCAAGTACAAACTATTCAAGACCTACTTCCATCAAATTTAGAAATTTAACAATTAAGAGTAAAAAAAAAAAAAAGGATTCTTGTAACTGACTCAAATTAGCATCTTCCAACACTCCCATCAGTGATTCAGCAGACAACCGTATATTCTCGTGGCACAAAAAAAAAAAAAAAAAAATTCCATTCAAATAGAACAATTCACATTTAAACTCAAAACAAACTGAATAATTTAGAACAACAAAGCATGTAATACTAGTGTGCTCAACAGTGGTAGGTCAAAACATTATTTAGAAAGGTACTTACAGCTCTTCCCCAGCATGCAATGCAGTAATTGCAATCACCAACCTGCTATCAATGCCAATAAATCAAGAAACAAGAAACAGGAAATGTGATTAACTATATTACAGCACTTAAGTTTTCAGGACCACTTGGGCTGGCTATTCCAATGCTTACAGTGCCTAATGCACTCTGCCCATGTCATAAGACGATAACTGGCATAAAGCACTGGTACAACAGTCATTACACATCCCATTTCTCTACATTACACACTAAATCAAAAATGGTAGCTGTATCCTACCTACTACAAGTCACTATATAAACTCCTGGTTGAATGCCTCAACGTCATGTCAAAGTGATTTTCCTCAAGAAAGCAACCAAGTTATATTTTCAGTAACATTTACAAATATTGCAACGTATTCATGGAGTTCAGTGGTGAAAATCCCCATTGGAACTTGGTAGATGAAGAAAGGAAACATATAAATTTACCTCGAAGATTTTCATTTGGAAACAATGAGGCTGATACCGAATTTGCCTCAGCAAGAACATCTTGTGTGTCCGCTGCTTCAATCCCACTTTGGCCTATTAGTCCCGAGACGCCATGGACACGTTCTCCCGTGCATGCCTCTTTGTCCCCGCCTCTTCTGTATCATTGCTTAGCTTCACTCCATCGAAGTGAAGGTAACATCTTCTCTATAGCAGTCACAAAGGACTTCGTTTTCACAGGGTCAGAAAGCAGTAGGATCCATGCATGGAAACAACCAGATTGTGCAGAGATGGGATATATCAAGTCTACAAGTGGTGAAATTCGAGCCATCTTAGCTTATGGGAAAATGCTTTTCACCACACATGGAGATTACAAAATCCGGGTGTGGGATGTTTCATTGACAGAAAACTTTAGACCAAAGAAGACAATCACCTTGCCTCGAAGAAGATCATTCTTCTCCTATCAGAAGAAGAATAATCACCGACATAGAGATTATATCTCATGCATAGCATACAATCACAAGGAGAAGCTCTTGTATACAGGATCATGGGATAAAACAGTTAAAGTGTGGAGAATCTCAGAAAAACTATGTGTCGACTCGTTTGTCGCTCATGAAGGTCATGTCAATGCAATTGTCTTAAACCAGGAAGATGGATGTGTCTTCACCTGTTCTTCTGATGGCACAGTGAAAATATGGAGAAGGGTTTTCAGAGAGAGCTCACATATTTTGACCATGACACTTAAGTTTCAACCATCTCCAGTGAATACCTTAGCATTATCTCTCTCCCCCAGCGAGTGCATCCTCTATTCAGGCTCATCAGATGGACTGATAAACTTCTGGGAAAAGGAAAGAATGTCTGGTAGGTATAATCATGGAGGATTCTTGCAAGGCCATCATTTTTCAGTTCTCTGTTTAACAACAATAAAAGATCTAATCCTTAGTGGTTCAGAGGATGCAACCATTCGAATATGGAGGAGAGAAGATGGGAACTCCTTCCATTCATGTCTTGCAGTCATTGATGGTCATCATGGACCCATCAAGTGCTTGGCTGCTGCTCTAGAAACTGAGGAAATCATGATGGGGTTGTTAGTATATAGTGCCAGCCTAGATCAAACTTTTAAGGTATGGAGAGTCAAAGTTTATCCCGCAGAGAAAGAGAAACAGGAGAAATCGGAAGCAAATGATCAGCATGCAAAAACTACAGATTGCAAAATGAGTCCAGTGTTATCACCTTCGTGGGTAGAGAAGAAGATTCAGGGAAGTGATTTCTAAAGTAGGAGAAGTAATAATAAATATAATAGCAGAACCAGCAATCACTGGAAAGGACATCGGTAGCCCAACCTCCACTGAGTACTTTCATTCAATATACAACTTAAGATCATATCATCTATATTTGATGTTGTATATCTCTGAAGTATTTGCAGTTTGTAGTAGATATATCTAAAGTAGAGGTAGCTTTTGTAGGCAACAGATATATCATCATCACCAAATTCTCTCTATTAGAAGAGGAACTAAAAAAAGAATCCTTCCAAAGACTTGCTGCATTTTTTCTGTTTTTAGTTTCACCAGCAATTACACTGCATAAAGCATGTACTCTCTGCACTACTTAAGGAACTTACAACAATATCTACGTACCAAGTGAAAAGTTAGGGATTTCAGCAGAGTCCCAGTTTTGCCACACATCACAAAAACCATAAACATCTCTTTCAATTAATCCAAACCTGGCCCTACGATGTCTTTATTTTGGATCCAACCACTGCAAGGTACTAGAGTACCATACCATTGTCAAATGACAACAAAATCCATAGTTTCCCTCAGAAACTTCCTGGCCTTGTTAGATAAAATCCAAAGGAAGTTTTGAGGTCAAGCAAAAGCAAGCATTACTCTCGTGGCCATGCCAAATACCCATGCAGTAGTAATTGGTGATAGTCGTTGAAAGAAGAAAGCATTCTTCATTTCTCATTTTTATTTGAAGAGGCAAACAGCTTTTTCTCCCAGTTCTGGAAAAAATAACCCTCTTTGAAACAAACTAACCTACCTTATATAAAGTAGATCTAATGCAGACCAATATCTTCAGTTATACACAATTAAGCCCTAAAGGTTATGTTTCACACAACATGCATGAGAATGAGTGGACTACCTTTTCACAAAGCTTATGCCTTCCCCTTCAGTATCCGTAGATACCCTTCTAAGCGCAAACAAAAACAGAAGGGGAAGACACGAGCTTAGTCTCTAATAACATTACGGTAATGCCCATGGAGTGCAGTAAGCATTGACCAAGACAAACTAGTAACAACTCGAACTGATGGAGAGGCCAGAGGTTAGTACAACTGCAGATTCTCTTTTCAATATTGCAGCTCAAATAAACCACCATTGTACACCACACAAAGAGCAAGCTGGACGAAAACCTCTCTCTCATCTCGTGAACTAGAAGTATGAAGTGGGAGAATTATGTTAT
Source organism: Fraxinus quadrangulata (assembly GCA_903798255.1). NCBI lineage: Eukaryota > Viridiplantae > Streptophyta > Magnoliopsida > Lamiales > Oleaceae > Fraxinus > Fraxinus quadrangulata. The sequence goes on from CAIGRB010100868.1 coordinate 81,292, forward strand.
TAGAGAATATAAAAGTAATTTTTTTTTCTTCAACACGGTAGACTTGCAAACACAAGATAAATTAGGTTTAGCCTGTTAGTATTTTTTGTAGTATAGTAGATTTGATAGCAATCTTTGAGGAAGCAAAGAGGCTATTCAGGTGCCCCAACAATTTGAAGAAAGTTCAGCTCCGGTAAAATTACTAAATGAAACAGAAGATTTGAATTGGGTCTTTGGCCAATGAATTCCATCATTAATCAATAAAAAGCTCCTATCTTTTCTTGAAAATAGAAAATAATAATATGCCTTTCTTTAAAAGCTTCACTGTGAAGCACCTGAATACAATACAAGCTGAAGAATATTAACAACCATTAGAGCAGGAAAACTTTCCAAATATTACATTCTATTCCTATGATACGAGAAGGTAAATTGTCGAGGTGAACAAATCAATCTAGTTGCATGTTTCCAGGAAATGGAATGGAAGCACAGCAGTGTTAATATCCATTCTCACGAAAGCAAATCTTTGAGAGAGATGAGCTTTGCATAGAAGATATGAAGGGAATGGCACAATAATGCAATGCCCATTGGGCCTTATGAGTGAGCCCATCTGGAATTAAATTGAAGCACAGCAAATTGATTCTCAAATGGTGCAAAAACGTGTTCGGTTGAAAAGGAAAAAATCGTGTTTTCACTTACCTGATAAAATCAACGTGAATGGAGTCACCACGTGTCGCCTTCAACGCCGTTGGATGGTGTGACTGCAGTGTGACCCATTTAAATAGGTTTCTAGGGTTTGAGAGATTCATTCTTGAGGCTTCTCGATTCTTCCATTTTCTTTGTTTTGGTTGTCTTTGCGCCGTTTGAGTCTTTCTTCTCGATCTCTCTGTTGAAAATCAAAATACTCCTTTGATTTTCTGGTTCTCTCTCAAATGTTGTAATCTTGTGTGATTTCTCTTTGAGTCGAGGGCAATGTTCTTGAGTGAACTGCTGTAATCTGAGGGTTGAGTTCTTGTGTGAAATACGGGCTTAGTCTGAGTGCTTAAACTCTCTGTAATTCATATGTTGGTTGTGATTTACGTTCGAATGGTGTTGTATAGTGACTGAGGCGCTGAAAACTCTGATTTGGCCAGTGGGCTTGAATGATAAGTTCTTTACCTTTTAATTTCAGTTTCTTGAGTTAGATTCGAGTTGTTCTTTGAAATTTATTGTTCTTGTTAATTTAGTCCATTTGCTTTCCTTATGATTTTAGTAGCACATAATTATATGTTGATTCGTGAGCTAATCTTTGTGAACTCCTCCCAACAGTAGTATCAGAGCTTTCAGGAGGGAGTTCTTAATGCGTTGAGCATTTCATTTTTTGACATTGAGACTGTGTTTTCTTGAGCTTGACTGCGATTTCTTGAAACTCTAATTAAGGGGCTTTGGTGAGATCTGTCCACTTTTTGACTTATTTACTTTTATGTCAAACTAAATGCTAGTTGTTGGATGATCTGAAGTGTTTGTTTTTTTTTTTATTGACTTGATTGTATTTTTTTGACTTGGTTAGATTGTCTGCACTGTTTAGATTTTCTGCCTTGTGTTCTCTTTGAAAACCTGAATCAAGATTCTTTGTAATTCCTTTGTCTAGAAACCTAGAGTTATATGGAATTTGAGGGTTACTTGGATCAAAGTCAAGATTCTTGATAATCTTCTTTTGAAAAACACTCATGCAGTATTTTTTTGTGTACAATGTGATATCATTCTGAAGTGACTACTCTTTGTACTTGCAATCAGCATATTCTGTAGTGCCTCTTGTGTGGTGATACTTGACTAATCTGCATTGCAAGTTGTTAGTTGGTGTTTAATTGATCTGCATACATCATTCTTCATTCTAATTTTTAAAGAATGACTTCTTCAAAATTTGAAATGAAAGTTTTTAATGGCAAATGAGACTTTAGTCTCTGGTGCCAGAAAATGAAAGCTCTTTTATTTCAACAAAAATGTGCTAAGACTATTGATAAGTCATGGCCTACTGATCTTGAATCTAGTAAGGTGACTGAACAAGATGAAACTGCATAGAGTACTATTTTCTTGTATTTATCTGACAATGTGATTAGAGAAATTGGTGAGAATAAGACTACTGCTGAATTGTGGAAGAAATTGAAAACCACCTATTTGAATAAAACTATGCCCAAAAAGGTGTATCTTTTAAAACAATTTTTTGATTTCAAACTGGACCCTTCTCTTGATCTTGAGTCTAATATTGATAGATTCAATAGACTATCCCGTGACCTAGCCAACTGTGATGAGAAGCTCTCAAAAGATCAGCTGGCTGTGGTTCTTCTAAACTCTATTGGTGATAAGTATAAAGATGTTAGAAGTGCACTTGAGTATGGGAGGGATACTCTAACCACTGAAGTGATCATTAATGCTTTAAGGTCTAAAGAGTTAGAGTTAAAATCTGACAGAAAAGAATCTGTTAGTGGCATTAATCTGATGATGAAGTCCAAGTTTAACCCAAAAAATTGAAATTTTAATAAGAAACCTGGACATAAGAAAAATGGCAACTTAAAGGACAAAAATAAAATGAAGACAAAAGGAAAAAAAATATTTCTATTGTCTTGAAGAAGGTCATTTTATTAAAGAGTGTCCCAAAAGAGTTAATGATTCTAAAAATAAGTCTAATAATGATGGTGGGGCTGCTTTAGCTTATAATGATTCTAATATTGATGAAGTTTATGTGGCTGTTAGTTTTTCACCATGTCAAGAGTAGATTCTTGATTCCGATTGCACCTACCATATGTGTCCCAATAAGGAATTGTTTACTGATTTTGAAAATGTAATTGGTGGTAAGGTTTTAATGGGTAATCACATGACATGTCAAGTAAAGGGTGTGAGAATTATTACTTTGAACTTAAAGGGGAATAATAAGTTAATTCTTGACAAGACTAGATATGTTCCCGATTTACAAAGAAATCTGATTTCTTTAGGAGTCTTAGATGACATTAACTTTGACATTATGATCAATAAGGGATACATTAAAATCTTAAGGGACTCTAATTTGATTGTAGAAGTCCCCAAGAAACATGGCCTTTACATTTTACAAACTGAAAATTTTTTGGATTCCACTTCAGTAGTAATCTCAGTCCCAAATGATAAATCACAAATATGGCACAAAAGATTGGGTCATATTAGTGATAAAGATCTTCAGATTTTGAAAAAACAGAGTGTATTTGGCAAAAATAACATTGAAAGATTGAGTTTTTGTGACTATTATATTTTAGGAAAGTATAATAGACTATCTTTCTTACCTGTAATGCATAAATCTGTCTCCATACTTGAATATTTGCATGCTGATCTGTGGGGACCAGCAACTGTGTGTACTCATTCTGGTTTTAAATATTATTTGCTTGTCATTGATGATTTTTCAAGAAAAAATTGGATTTTTTTTGTTAAAATCAAAATCTGACACATTTAATATTTTTAAAGAATGTAAACTTTTAATTGATAATCAAACTGATAAGAAAATAAAAGTTTTAAGAACTGATAATTGTTTGGAATTCTGTAATTATGAGTTTGATGAATTGTGCAAATTATCTGATATGTTAAGACATAAAACAGTCACACACACCACAAAAAAATGGTTTGGCTGAAAGAATGAATATAACTATTCTTGATAAAGCTAGATACATGTTGTTGTGTTCTGGCCTGCCTAAATTTTTTTGGGGTAAAGCAGTTAAAACTGCTAGTTATCTGATCAATAGATGCCCTTCTAGTGCTATAGACTTTAGGATCCCCGAAGAAAAATGGAGAGGAAAACCTGTTGACTTCAGTAACTTGAGGGTTTTTGGGTGTGCAGCTTTTGCACACCAAACTGAAGGTAAATTGGAACCTATAACTCTTAAGTGTGTTTTTTTGAGCTATGGTGAAGGGGTTAAATGCTATAGACTATGGGTGAGAGAGATTAAAGGCTATAAGATCATTATAAGTAGAAATGTAGTATTTAATGAAAATGACCTACCCTGTTTTATGTTTGAACAGCAACCTATAGACTTTTTTGAGACATCTAATCAATCTGAAGATGTGAGAAAAAGGGTTGAGTTTGAGGTGGAGCAATCTGGTGATGATCTTAACAAACCTGCTCTTCAAAATAATGAGGAACCTGAATCTGAAAATGAATCTGATGAGGTTTCAACGGCTGTTTTTGAGCCTGAACAGCCTCTAGCTGATTACCAACTTTTTAGGAATAGGGAAAGAAGGATTATTAGACCTCCTGTTAGGTTTGAAAATGATGTTTCTTTGCTGTCCTATCATGATATGATTGAGGAAGAACCTGAATCTTATGAGGAAGCTTTGAGTAGCAAAGATTCCAAAAATTGGCTTGCAGCCATGCAAGATGAAATGGAGTCTTTTAACAAAAATAAGACATGGATTTTGGTAAAAAAAATCGGAGAGTAAGAGGGTTGTGGATTGTAAATGGTTATAAAATTAAAAGAGGTGAACAAAGTGAGAATGACATAAGATACAAAACTCGTTTGGTAACAAAAGGTTTTACTCAAAAAGAAGGAGTTGATTTCAATGAAATTTTTTCACTTGTAGTAAAATTTACTACAGTTAGAGTCATTCTTGCTTTGGCCACTCAATTTAATTGGTAGTTAGACCAATTAGATGTAAAAATTGACTTTCTAAATGGAGATTTAGATGAAACCATTTACATGAAACAACCTAAAGGATTTGAAGTGAATAAGAAATCTGACTTAGTATGCATCCTTAAAAAATCTCTATATGGCTTAAAACAAGCTCCAAGACAATGATATAAAAAATTTGATAATTTTATTCTTGGACTTGAGTTTAAGAAAAGTAACTTTGATACTTGTCTTTATTGCAAGGGTAAAGGTGGAGCTAATTCACTTTATCTACTCCTTTATGTGGATGACATGCTATTAGCAAGTCATGACATAAAAAGAGATTGAAGAAATTAAAGACAAACTAAAATTTGAATTTGAAATGAAGGATTTAGGTCCGGTTAGAAAGATTTTAGGTATGGAAGTGAAGAGAGATAGAAGAGAAGGCACACTAAGTCTTAGCCAAAAATCCTATATTTTGAAATTGCTTAGCAAATTTTTTATGACTGAATCCAAAAGTGTTAGTGTCCCTTTAGCTAATCATTTTAAACTATCAAATGATTTATGTCCTAAAACTAAAGAAGAGTTTGAAAGAATGGCACAAGTGCCATACCCTAATGCTGTTGGGTCTGTAATGTATCTCATGGTGTGTTCTAGACCTGATTTAGCATATTCTATAAGTGTTTTAAGTAGATATATATCAAATCCAGGTGAAGCTTCTTAGGTACATTAAGGGAACCTTAAACTTAGGAATTCAGTTTAGAAAACAAGCTGAAGGTGTTATTTTAAAAGGGTTTACTGATTCTGATTATGCAGGTGATAGAGATAACAGAAAATCTACTTCTTCATACATGTATACCTTGTGTAATTCTTACATAAGTTGGAAATCCCAACTTCAAAAGATTGTGGCGTTGTCTTCAACTGAGGCTGAATACATTGCAGTCACCGATGCTATCAAAGAAGGAATTTGGTTAAAAGGATTACTTAATGAATTTGATTTTGTTAAAGAAGTTGTTCTTTATTCTGATAGTCAATCTGCAATTCATTTAAGTAGAAATCCTGTGTTGCATAATAGGTCTAAGCATGTTGATGTTAGATTTCATTTTATTAGAGATGTTATTTCACAAGGTGTTGTGAAATTTGAAAAGATATCTACTAATTTCAACTCTGCTGATGTAGGTACCAAAGTACTACCCTTAAACAAGCTCCTGGACTGCTTAACCTTGCTCAATGTTGCACCTTGCTAATCTGTGGATGTTGCAAATATGTGCTAATGTGTGCTTATGATGTCCTATATATGAGAATGACCATTGATGAAAGTGAATCATTGTACCAAGGAGGAGTATGAAGGGAATGACACAATGATGCAATGCCCATTGGGCCTTATGAGTGAGCCAAGCTGGAATTAAATTGAAGCCCAGCAAATTGATTCTCAAATGATGCAAAAACGTGTTCTGTTGAAAAGGTAAAAATCGTGTTTTCACTTACCTGATGAAATCAACGTGAATGGAGTCACCATGTGTCGCCTCCAACGTCGTTGGATGGGTGACTGTAGTGTGACCCATTTAAATGGGTTTCTAGGGTTTGAGAGATTCATTCTTGAGGCTTCTCGACTCTTCCATTTTCTTTGTTTTGGTTGTCTTTGCGCCGTTTGAGTCTTTCTTCTTGATCTCTCTGTTGAAAATCAAAATACTCATTTGATTTTCTGGTTCTCTCTCAAATGTTGTAATCTTGTGTGATTTCTCTTTCAATCGAGGGCAATGTTCTTGAGTGAACTGCTGTAATCTGAGGGTTGAGTTCTTGTGTGAAATACGGGCTTAGTCTGAATGCTTAAACTCTCCGTAATTCATATGTTGGCTGTGATTTACGTTCGAATGGTGTTGTATAGTGACTGAGGCTCTGAAAACTCTGATTTGGCCTGTGGGCTTGAATGATAAGTTTTTTACCTTTTAATTTCAGTTTCTTGAGTTAGAATCAAGTTGTTCTTTGAAATTTATTGTTCTTGTTATTTTAGTCCATTTGCTTTCCTTATGATTTTAGTAGCACATAATTATCTTTTGATTCGTGAGCTAATCTTTGTGAACTCCTCCCAACAAAATACCTTCCCATTCCTCAGAACCATATGATCAAAGATTCATGTAGTATCAAATGAATCGAGCTTTCTTGTTCTTTTCTTCCTAAAGGTATTAATTGTACGTAAAGACATCAGCTTTCCCAATAGACATAGTGAAGCATATTAATATACATAATCAACATAGCACAAGGTTTCAAAAGCCACAAATAAGAGACATGATTAAGTACAAGAACATATAATAACTAAGCCCTTGTTTGGCCACAATTTTTTAAAACATATTTTTCTCCCCAAATCCATTTTCAATACAAATTTTATGGGATTCACAACTTCTATCAACTTTTTAACCATATTTCATAAACTTTTATCAGAATATACTAAAAATCTGATTTTTAGTCAAACCAAACAAGGGCTAAATAAAAGAAAAGGTGTAGTACCTTTTTCTGTTCTGTGCATTCATAACAGTGGCATGCAACTGCAATTCAAAGATGAAAATTTCTTTCTCTATTAATTCCAACAGAAAAAATTAATTTAAAGAATAGTTAGTAGAATCGCGTGCTCTACATACACCAAGGAAAGTCGTGCTTAGATTGGAAAAGGAATTGACATTTGATGGATTACAGGGTAGCAAACAACATAGAACATAATGGAAAGAATTTTAACTCTGATTCCACAAAGTTCTCAGTTAACTATCAGTTGGCCGCACTTCCTGACATCTAAACACCTTCTAAAGTTTATTCCAAGAATCATCAATAGAAAAAAATAATAAGGATGGACAGAACAATAGGGTATAAATCCAATTCTCCTATCGGCTTCGACAATCGAATGGATACAACCACGGCCATATTTAATGACTAAAAAATTAAATTTAAACAAGCCACACTAATATGTAGAAAAAAATAAATTTACACAAAAAAAAAAAGTAATGGGCCGGGGATTGGACTGGGCTATAGCCCGTCCCCTGGCCCAATCCCCCACTAAATCCGCCCCAAAACAAAATTACAAGTTGCCTGCTGCAAAACCTCAGCAACTGCTTTACCTTGGTCCTTATTCCATAAAACTTCAGCATGAGGACTGTCAAGTGTAATGTTTTTGGTTTGATAAATATAAGCTTTTCAATCCTTTAGCCCATGTTTGTGTACCATTAATCTAAAACATTGTTTGTTACAGTAAGATTTTCTACTACACATTCACCAAATAAAATATTTTACACAAACCAATAAAGTTACTTTAAATTTCAATCACACATTCTCCAAAAAAATACTATTCATTACTCCATTTTTTCTCCCAATAATGGGAGACAAACAAGGCCTTAATCTGTATGAAAATATTTTGCGGTCAAACCAGATGAAGAATTACCAGGTGATGAAGAAGAAGAGAGAGATTTGAAAATGAGATTATACAAGGAATTTTCCAAAAAATATTGATAGATATGGTAGAACATCCCTCCTAATACCAAGATTCCCAACCCCCCTCCAGAGCACAACTTCAAAATATCCTAACAGTTATTTTACTGATGTTTTGAATAAATATAGCCCCACATGAGGAGACTGATAAAACTCGTTGTTGGTTGGAAATTTGATGACTTCAACTTGCGGGATCAGAGAATAAAACAACGAACCAAAACCAGAAAAATGAAGATCGCCAATGAAAGCAACGAATCAAACACCAAACCAGGAAATGGATTTGAAAATGAACAATTGATGACTTGAATATCATATCGCTTTCCTCAAACTATATTTGCCCCATCTTGAATTGAAATAATGTTTGTAGGGATTAAGATAAATGGCAGGATTTAAACAAGTCTTATAAAGAATTAACATTCAAGCAATAAATGTAATCCTCAAAAACTCAAGAACACTTAAGGAAAAATTTGAATATAAAGAAGAAAGTATATATTTCTATGTTTTGGAATGATTTCTTTTCTCAAAATGTGGCTATAGATTTTGTATGTTTTCAATCATAGTTTTATTGATCACCCCATATGTAGCCTAGAAATAATGCCTTAAGAAGTGGTGCCAAAAAACTCTCTAAAAGCCACCAAAATTTGAACCAAACGGTCAAATAAAGGCAACTATTTTATTCTATGCGGTCGTATAGGCTAATCCTATGCAACGGCATAGTTGATTCCATACCGAGGTCATCAATCCGGTATAGGCCTATGCGATCGCATAGTTCAATGCGACCGCATAGTTCAACTATGTGACTCCAAATATCATTTCCACTCTATATCATTCCCATCTGAATTTTATTAATTTTGAACAACATTTCAACACTTGTTGCAAGACACGGGGCATTGATCATGCACAAAATACTATAAGTGCGTGGTATCGTAAATAAATAATATAATGATGAATAGAGTATCCTTATCACTAGGATTATATACTTAATCTAATATAAATTAATTTTAACTTTAATTGAATAGTCTAATTTTGATTGTCAATTCTATACTAATTTATGTAATTAAGTTAACTATTTTAATGAGTGATTTATGAAAACTTTTGCAAAATTTTGTTAAACATGCACTAAGATTTTGAATTCCCTTGCTAATTCAATTTAATGCGATTTAATATCATGACAATATGTATTCATTATTGTTAATCAATGTTTCTAAATTATTATAATCTCTAGCGGGTAATATTAAATATATACTTTCAAGTGACCCTTCCTATATCCCTACGAAATATGTGAACATGAAAAAAACATGAAAACATTAGAACGTCTATTGAAACCATGTAAGACATATAAGTATTTCTCTGTTATCTATCAAAACTCACAATAATTATTATAATGTGCTATGCATTTTATTATTTCTTTTCATTTTAATTTTTAAAAAGTGATTTTTTTTTTTTTAAAAGTGTGTGGTTAATAAGTGAAGAAATATTATGAATTCATGTGCAAAATTATTTTATTAGAAGAATGAGCATTGAAAATGAGTTTGAGAAAAAAAAAATGATTCTAAAAATATCAAAATAAAACAAGAGCTATAAGTTGATAGGTTATGTTAAATATGTGATTAAAAAGTAAATACAAGTTATTGATTTAATAAAATGTGAGATTAAAAAATAAATTTTGTCCGACTTGTAATCTCAAAAATAAAAATAAAAAAATTTGTCAAACACGAGACGACTAGGAATTAAATTTATTAAACGATGGTTCATTTTAGATTCAACCATTAATAGTGAAGATATTAGAAAACATGATACTAATTTCGAACATAATACTAGAAGATACTAGACAATATAATAAACAAGATTTTAACTTATTTTTTCCTTTATTAATACTAATACCGATCTACTTATCAAACAAGTCAACACGTTCACAAATCCGTTGTACACTTTTTGTAACTCTCTAATTTCAACAAGTTTGCCCATTGTTTTAGAAAAATGTACAATCACTTAAAGCTAACTCAAAGAACTAGCAAGAATTTTGGGACGAATCTCGAATTCGGCTTGTGTTTCTCACTCTCCACACTTTAAGGACTCCATCAAGACTTCCAGTGCAAATCGTACAACCTTCCTCCGCACTTTCCTCTGAACCTTGTCTATGGAATGCAGCAACGCACCAGATAGGTCCTATGTGCCCCTGGAGCACAGCAATACAAGTGTGTTGACCATCTTGTTCTTTTATCCAAACTCGACTAGTTGAATCAGCAGACCCACTCACCACGTAATTTGCCATGCTAGCTAAGCACATCACAGCGTGAGTGTGCCCTGATAGTGAACCACCATATTGCACTTGGCCTGAGAACCAACCCTTTAACCAGTAATGTACATAACCATCCGTACAACCACCATACAACACCCCACCATCTAGGGTTAAGGCTAAAGTCTTGACCGGGGAGTATTTCGCCTGTAGGGTCACTGTGAGTGAATGAGGTCGAGAACCACTACAAAAATTGCGTCGCCACACTTTCACTGTGGCATCATCGGATGCTGTATACAATACCCCATCGTCTGCCACAACGATTGCATTGACAGGCTCGGGATGAGCTTGGATTGTCTCTATGCATTTGAAATCGGAAATTCGCCAAACTTTTACGGTCTTGTCAAAGGAAGCCGAGTACAAAATGTCATCTGATAGGTTGATTGCTAGTGATGATATTGGTCCAACGTGCCTCATCTGTTAACTCAAGAAGTCAAATATTTACGTATATATGTACACAAATCAAATCGCCCATTTTATATACTTTATTAGTTTAACTAATAAAAATGATTGAATTAGTGAATGCATGTTTTTAACAAGTGAATACAACTTTAAATTTCAATGGGAAGCAACTTTAATTTATAATTGCACATAATTCAGCAGACTTAAATGAGTTGCATGAATAGTCTAAAAAGTTGTTGAACGGTGCTTTCAATTCAGTTATTTAGTGCAATTTTCGATGAATTTGAAAATAAATGACATTGGAGTCGTGGACAGAATTCATTATTAAAGCTAGATGAGCTCGACTTAACACTTTGCCTTGTTTATCGGGATTTTTATTCATTCACTTGAAATGTTTAAAACAAACCATTTGACAATTGAAGACTCTTGCTAAAATAATACTAAGCATATTTTGTACAATCCACTATACATACATGATTTTAAAAAGAAAATGGAAAAAGAAACGTATATGTTACTTTATTTTCTCGAAATTCGTAAGTGTCAAACAATGCTAACTCAATAATGTTTGCTTACGTTGGCCCATACAATCTTTAATTATGTTGCCATTATCTTTGGGCCATATAAGTAGACAACTGTAGAATGATAATTAAGTCATAAATGCCAAAATTAATTATTTATCCTTATATGTAAATTAATGTACTAAGAACTTTTCTACAAAAGTATAAATGAACACAAAAATACTTACTTTTCTTTAGTTAACATAATTGTTAAAATTTCTCATTTTCCTCCTAGATGCAACTTCTGGAGGTAAGGAAAGATTTGACAGAAAGATCTTGTATAAAAAAATAGGGTCGAGGAATCTAAAATTTTCATTGGTCTAGGTGACGCTTAAAATCCTGCCTAAACTATTATGTGTTTTTTGACTAAAAAAGAGAGAGTATTTATAAACATGTAAAATTACCATCTTATCCTTGCCGGCGATGTAGCTCCGAACATAACTTCCGGTCTTGGGTATGGTGGCAATTCTTGTATGCTTAATAACTCCTTCCCAAGTTCTCTTCCAAACCCTAATCTTGCAATCGGAATATGCTGCATAGATTATATCATTTAGCACTTCCAATGCAACAACCATGCATGCCTTTGTTTTGAGCTGCCCACATTCTGTGAACTCCGGGAGCTTCCATATGCGAATGGTGTTTCCTTGTGTCCCAGTGTAGACAAGGCCGCCGGAGGCGGCTACGGAGAGAATCTGGCAGTCTTTTTTCTGGACTGAACAAATGCATCTGTAGGTGGTGTGGAGGTCATCGAGTTTATTGGAGGAGGTGAAGGAAAGGCGGGGTGTTGAAGGCTGAGAGTGGGAGTAACTGTGGAGGTTGACGGAGAGGGAGGTGGTGAGGTGGGGCGGAGTGCATGGTGCCTCCGTGAGCGGTGGCTCTTTTGTGGAGATGGTTCGAAGGAAATTGTTGGTGTGAGGTCCTCTTAGTGCAAAAGATACATTTGGAGGTGAATTTGGAGGGTCGAGGAACGACACCGTTTCCATTTCTCTCTCTATATCTCTGTGTGTGTGTGTGAACAAGGAATATGAAGAGGAGACAGAGGGCTTAAATGAAGTGAATGACTTCTAATAATGGTTATGGAAATGGTTGCCTAATTATGGCAAAGTTCCAGTTGAAAATTGCATATTTAGTCCTCACCCTTACTTAAAATTGCGATCTTCACTCCAACCATTTTTATGTCGTATTCTTGTCTCGAATCTTCCATAAATTTAGTAAAGCCCGAAGGATACTTTCGATCCAATTTTTCTATTAATGCATTGCACGGGCCAATTTTACGAAATGTAAAGTCACTATTAAAATGAATGAATAAACAACTATTAATAACCCCCAACGAGTTAGGCCTCGTGGAGGGGAAAGAGGTAGGAATGGCAATT
>CAIGRB010100868.1:106027-128643 GCA_903798255.1 Fraxinus quadrangulata
TGCTCGATGGCTAAAGCCAGACTTGATGATCGAAAGTGGTGCTTTCAAGGGGCATTCTACATGGGTTTTAAGGCAAGCAATGCCGAATACACCAATTGTATCACTTTCACCTCGCCATCCTGAGAAGTATCTCAAGAAGGGGCCTGCTTATGTTGACGGAAACTGTACGTACTTTGCTGGAAAGGACTTTGTGGATTTTGGAAGCATGAATTGGGGTAGAGTGATGAAGAAACATGGGATTAATGATCTCAGCCGGGTTCTTGTCTTCTTTGATGACCATCAGAACGAACTCAAACGGTAATTACGGTTTTCAGTTCTCTAAAAGTTAATCATCCTTCATTGACCAATTAGAGCAGTGTTATAGTGCAATTCAGATATCATGTATATAGTATTCATGAATCTTTCAGCTTTATGCACTTATCTAAATTGCCAAATGTTCTTTGTCTTGATTCACACTTTTATGTGTAGATTAAAGCAAGCACTTAAAGCTGGGTTCAAGCATCTCATATTTGAGGATAACTATGATACTGGAACTGGGGACCATTATTCTTTCCGGCAAATATGCGATCAATTTTACATAAGAGGTGTGTTTTCTTTCATTTCATAACTCGTTGTAGTGGACCACAGATGTGCCCTGTTTTTAATTCATTATTATTTTATAACCATGGTTATATATGGAGGAGAGAAAATTGGTCCGGTTGATTTTGAATTGAGTGAGATTCTGTTTGTGCCAAGAAGGCACATCGAAATCAAGGGACCTGCAACCAGCTTTGGGTCTCACGAAGCAACGTGCCTTGTCAGCACATGCCAATTATTTCCTCATGAAGCACATTTCACTAGGCATTTGTGGATTAGTTCAGATGATACTGGCTCTAAAATTTATCTCATTTGGCTCAAATTCACGTAGCCATTTTTATTTAAAGTTATTGAAAGATTTGGTTGAACAATGGATTCATAGGTACTCCATCCTTTCATTGTTAAAGTAATACTTGCTACATAAGAAGCACGAGAGCAGACTTTTGCCAACATGACCTATTGCCAAAGGGTCATGAAATGCTAGGGAGTCGGTCATAAGTGCATATTATTAAAATATTATCAGAATAATACACTATAGGAATAATTACCACACAGTGGGAAGGTTGTAAGCATATTTACCACAAATTCGATTTTTGATTCATAGGTACTCTATCCTTTCATTGTTAATGTAATCGTTGCAACATAAGAAGCACGAGAGCAGACTTTTGCAAGAGCAGACTTTTGCAAACATGTCCTATTGCCAAAGGTTCATGAAATGCTAAGGAGTCGGTCATAAGTGCATATTATTAAAATATTATCAGAATAATACACTATAGGAATAATTACCACATAGAGGGAAGGTTGTAAGCTCTTTACCAAATTCGATTTTTGATGGAATGAAAAAGGTATATACATTTCAATCTTAATCTCTTTCTTGGGAACCAAAATGTTCATGTAAAGTTTTCAATTTGCAACTTTCAAGCTTTAGTTTCCACCTATAATCACCACATATTGTTTGTTTCTTCTGTAACTTTCAATTTGTCCTTGTTTTTCTTTGTCAAGACTGATCAATTAAGAAAGGAAATAGTGCAAATTTTGAAATTGGACAATAATTTTGGGACATCGCAAGGAAAAAAAGATGTTAAGGACATCGCAAGGAAAAAAAGATGTTAAATATATATATGCGATCGAGGGAGCAGTTAATGAACTTAGAAAAGATATAAATTGAAGAAATATACATGGTAATAATATTCAAGAAAAGAAAAGAAAACTATGGATTGATTGGTAGTTTCAGAAGAACGCATGAGAAGTAGGAAACAATTTATATTTTGAAGAGAAAAAGTGACACGGATGTTGCATTCGAGAGAGTGCATAACCAGTAGCCAAACCATAGTTGAGGTCATCAAAGATGTGCTATAACTGTTTGACGTTAATTTTTCTTCCTTGGTTGATATCTCAAACAGAGGCTTTGGAGAGTAGGCCAGGCAAAGTTCAGGTGTAGAGGATTGAGAGTAAATCTAGAGAGATCCTGATCTTTATGGGAAGATATGACAGCCGTTTGCTGTCAAGAAGGATTTCACGCTTAATATCTATACATAGATTTGCTCTTATAATAAATTTTTTTTTGCCTCCTTTGAACTCGAGTGTCATGTTACTGTCTTGTGCGTTCTGCTTTTCATAAGAGCTATATAGTTATATTAAAATGTCACTGAGAGTATCCCTCAACATGTCTGTACCACACTCTCAGGATGTCTAAAATTAGCCCCAAAAGTAGAAATATTCTGGAAGAATGTCCTGCCATTTCTGTCGTGTGTGTTTGTTGAAAAGCATTTCTGCATTCAACACTTATCAGTGGTGACACTTAGGTCCTTATAGAGTATTCATGTTTCTTGGATGCAACTATATCAACCCTCATCAGTCTGGCATTTGTGTTTTTGTTTGTTAAGAATTTCTGCATTCACCATGTGTCAGTGGTGATACTTTGGCCCTGATAGAGTATTCATGTTTTCTGGAATGCAACAATATCTACCCTGATCATAATGTCATCAGATTGTTTTAGTTAGAGATCACATATCACAGTCATAGTCAAAATTATTTAGAAAGTCTACGGACTTCTCATTTGCACGAAGGTGATAAGGATGTTTTCTGTGGTTTCTTTAACTCATGGAATTATGTGCTCTCCCCAACAATATTAACATCATATTTGTAAGAAATGAATGGATTAAACTCCTATGTGGTATGCAAATTTAATTGATATGTTAATGAATAAAGAGAAAATAAAGAGCAAAGTTACATGGCAAGGGTATGAATTTTGTTTGTTGTCATTTTATGGATCGGTCTGATTATTCAATTTGTTTATCATGTGTTTTTATCCAATCATGCTAGAATAGTTTTCTGCTTTTAATTGGGTTAACTTTGTGGGAGTTGTGTGTCCCATCCAGGTGGCGGCCATAGCTGCTTCAGAGATAGTGATGAAGCTCGGATAAGATATAGAAGGAAGAAATTCTGGGAGAAAGCAGTTGATATAGAAGAGCTATGTGGGCCAGGAGAAGCATGGTGGGGTGTTAGAGGTCAAATGCGGGATGATTTTAATCATAGCAACAAGGCAATCTCCTACTTAGATCATTTCCAGAACAGCAGGTTTTTAGAATCAGTACTTGACGTTTATTGGGAGCTACCCCCTGTGGCTGGTCCTTCCCTGACTCACCAGACAAGATATGATCCAGCTCGTGCCCCTAGTCCTGTTGTTGAAGATGGTAGATATGGCTTATTTCGCAGGCTTGGTTTATCGACACTCGATACTTCTGTGTTCAATGGATATACGCAAATGGTTTATCTTCAGGTATCTGAACCGGAATCCTAATCCCGTTGAATTTAGGCAAATCTAGTTTTTAAGGTTGCCAGTGCATGTATTTTCGGACTTGTCTATGTACGCTCTTCTCATAGCTGTTTACCCGTGTTCACTAGAAACAATTTTTAATCATTCTCCCAATTTAATTTGAGGGCACTTGTTAGTTGTTATCACGTATAATTTTCAGTACTCAGTTGTTTACAACTCCTTTTCGTTAGAGGAGGCCCAAATTGAGGATGTTTGGATCGATTATTGGGCCATACTGTACTATATATTAATAAGAAAAAGAAAATAAATTAAAAATTTATTTTTATACTGTTTAATTCTACCGAGCACTGTGTATTGAACTTGCACTTGAGGCATATTTGGTATGTTGTACCAAATAGAATTCATTAGGACAATGAACTTATAATCATGTCTGATCTACCTACCAAACATTCGATATCGGGTTTAGGATCAGGTTTTGGCAGGATTTTTGCTTCTGCTTATTTTAGTCGGACAAAATATTTTTAAAAATTATACGAATATGTTGAAAAGCAGTTTTTGATTTTTCAAAAACTTCGTCAAATGGATCCTTAATAGTGTGAGTCCAACATAGGGGACAGATCAATCTAAAACAGCAGCTTCTCAGTACATATGCCAGTAGGAAACCAAGAGCTGGCATTTTGATTATACACAATTTCACATGAACTGTGGCAATCAGCAAATACCCCTTTACATATCGATTGCAAGGAAGCAAGCACTTCCATCCACGTCATATTACATATTTACTGAACTTCACATATGTTAGATCTTGAAACCCTTTTCAGATTTCCGCAAATCACCATTCTTTCTTTACTCTCCGTCGCCCTAGTTTTGGCTCTTGCACTTCTCGATGATCACCCCTGGTGTCACGGACCGCAGCTTCATTAAGCCCTGTGACCCTATCGCAGCCGCAGTTTGCCCCAACTTCGGCCGCACATTGTAAATATTAGTCCATTTCGAGTTGTAATTTCCATTTCTAAAATAGATAGAAAATAGATAAATTTTAGTATGATTCTTCGGCAAGAAGACGTCTACTCGTGGTACTTAGGTTTTTTTGTTTTATCTATTATAGGGGGTATTAGTCTTTCAAACAATCTTTCAAGCTTTCTAGTGTTCGCCCCCTGCACTAGCCATTGTAATTTACTGCTTTCAACAATTGTAATTTCTAGCTTTCAAGCAATCAATGATCAAGTTTTCTTAAATCATGTTTCAAGCTTTCTATTATTTGTAATCAAAATCTCTTTCGTCCCGAGAAAAGGCGGAAGGTAGTCTAGCGGAGCAGACTACTGCCGCACGGTGTCCCTTTCTGTGCTAAGAAGAAAGGCACCCCGTGACAGTTGGTATCAGAGCCGCGGCTCAAGACCCTCGATAGAAAGCTATGGATCCAATTGGATCGAACACCACGGAGGTGGTGGATCCTCCAAAGATGAACACGAAACAGCGCTTGGATGCGCTCGAGATGGTGAATACTAGGTTGGGTTGTGCTATAGAGATCCTCGAGGAAAGGGTCGAAGTGGCAGAAAATGAAATTCATGAATTACATGCCCAACTAGATGAAAGCCGAAGGGCTTGCACAGCGATGACTGAAGCTGTTGCTATCCTACCTGATATGCAGGAGGAAATGGGAGCGTTGAGAGCTCAACTACTAGTGCTTCAACGTGCGGTGGGCAATGGGCAAGCCCCCACACACGAGTATGCTCCCAGACTCAGAATTCCGGAACCGTGTACCTACGGAGGGGCACGAGATGCAAAAGAAGTTGAGAACTTCTTGTTTGATATGGAACAATACTTTCTGGCGGCTTCGATAGTAGACGAAGCAAGAAAGGTTACAACAGCTACCATGTATCTTGGTGGAGATGCAAAGCTGTGGTGGCGGACTAAGTATGCTGATATTCAGGCCCACAGGGTCCAGATAGATTCTTGGGATCTCCTCAAGGAAGCGATCAGGACTCAATTTTTCCCAGAAAATGTAGAATATCAGGCCCGACGGGCATTGCGAGAACTGAAACATACAGGCTCCATCAGGGAGTATGTTAAAGCCTTTTCTGGACATATGCTGAATATTCGAGATATGTCAGAAAAGGATAAGCTATTCACCTTCATAGAAGGATTGAAACCGTGGACACGCACGGAGCTTCAGAGACAGAAGGTCACTGATTTGAGCGCGGCCATGGGAGCCGCCGAATGTTTGAGTGACTATCAACCGGAATCGAGAAAAGATCGACCTTCGGGAAATAGTCAAGCCATTGGAGGTGGAAACAGACCTTATAGACCCAGCTCGAACTCGAATGGGGGAGAGCGTTATTCTCAGAAGGGAGGCAGCTATCAAGGCAGCCGTCAGGGAAACTATCAAAATAGCCGTCAAGGAAGCTACAATGCTAGCAGTAGTAGCAACTGGAATAAAGGGAAAATGACGGAGGGCAGATCTGATGCCACTCCTAAATTGATGTGCTTTTTATGTGAAGGACCCCATCGAGTGGCGGAGTGTCCTCAGAAACGGATGGTGAATGCATATTGTCAACTAGCAAGTGGCGGAATGAGTTCAAAGCAAGATGTTCCACAAGCTAGCGGTCATAGTGAAGCTGACTCCGAAGAGGATGAGGAGGCAGTTGGCACGTTCTCACATCGGTGCAACACAATGTCGCATCGAGTTACTAAAACGGAGGTTGTTTCCTTAAAGGAGCCAAAGATTGAGGAATCGAAGGCTCGCATTTGCAGGGCCAAAGGCCTAATGTACATTGATGTGAAGATAAATGGAAAGCCAATCAGGGCTATGGTAGACACTGGCGCTACCCACAACTACCTCGCAAGTTCCGAGGTGCAGCGACTCGGACTTGTTCTGGAGAAAGGTGGTGGAAAGGTCAAAGCAATTAACTCAGCTGCTCAACCAATTGCTGGGATAGCGAAATCTGTGTCAATCAAAGCAGGTCCTTTTGAAGGAAGGACAAATCTGTCGGCAGTCCAGATGGACGATTTCAAGCTCATTCTAGGATTGGAATTTCTTCGGGATACAAAGACAGCAGTGTTGCCATATTCCGATTCACTAATGATGATGGGTAGTAAACCATGCGTCATTACTACACAAGTTGGGAAGATAGGCGAGAAGAGTATCTCGGCCATGCAGTTTGGTAAGGGTTTCAAAAGAAATGAACCCTCATTTTTGTGCACTCTTCGACTAGAAGAGATCGAAGAGGCGACTGGTCCTATTCCAAAACCTGTGAGAAGGCTTATTAAGGAATTTGAGGACATCATGCCGGAGGAGTTACCAAATAAATTGCCACCAAGGAGGGCAATTGATCATGAGATTGAGCTTATCCCAGGTGCCAAGCCTCCCGCCAGGGCACCATATCGAATGTCTCAGCCAGAGCTTGAAGAGCTTCGAAAACAGTTGGGAGAAATGCTGGAAAGTGGGATTGTCGTGCCTGCGAAATCGCCATATGGAGCTCCCGTGTTGTTTCAGAAAAAGGCCGATGGTTCCCTCAGAATGTGCTGTGACTATCGAGCCTTGAACAAGATTACTGTAAAGAATAGTTACCCTATTCCGCTAGTCGCAGATTGTTTCGATCGACTGAGTCGGGCTAGATACTATACAAAAATCGATCTCAGGTCCGGATACTGGCAAGTTCGGATCAAGGAGGGAGACGAAGCAAAGACGACAGTGGTGACGAGATACGGAGCATTTGAATTCAAAGTGATGCCTTTTGGCTTAACCAATGCTCCGGCAACATTTTGTACGATGATGAACCAGGTACTTCATGGTTTCTTGGATGATTTTGTAGTGGTGTACCTGGATGACATAGTCATCTATAGCGAAACATTGGAGGAACATGTGCAGCATGTGAGACGGGTGTTCACTCGGCTAAGAGAGAATGAACTCTATGCCAAACCATCTAAATGCTCGTTTGCTCAAACGTCTATAAGCTTTTTGGGTCACATCATCGATCAAGGCAAGATACGCATGGATTCGAAGAAGGTTACTGCCATCAAAGATTGGCAACCACCAAAGAATGTACATGATGTGCGTTCATTTCTCGGGTTATGCAATTACTATCGAAGATTTGTGAAAGGGTACTCAGAAATTGCATTACCTCTTACCGAGTTGACAAAGAAGGATAAGGATTGGGATTGGTCACCCCAATGCCAAAATGCTTTCGAAAAGTTGAAGAAGGCTATGTGGACGAATCCGGTGTTAGCTCTACCGGATATGACTAAACCATTCGAAGTACATACGGATGCCTCAGACTTTGCACTTGGTGGAGTCATTATGCAAGAAGGACATCCTGTAGCATATGAGAGCCGAAAGCTGAATCCAGCAGAGCGTCGTTACTCAGCGCATGAAAAGGAGTTGTTGGCAGTTGTCCATTGCCTTAGGGGATGGCGTCACTATTTGCTTGGGTCTCCATTTATTGTGAGGACAGATAACACCGCAGTTAGTCACTTCATGTCTCAACCAAAACTATCGAGCAAACAGGCTCGTTGGCAGGAACTTCTTTCAGAGTTCAACTTCATGCTAGAGTATCGTCCCGGATCTAGCAATCATGTTGCCGATGCTCTCAGTCGTCGGGCTGACTTGGCCACTATTTGCTCTTTGGCTGCTCTTTCGGAGAGCACAGTGGCCACAAACACAAGGGACCAAATTCGGGCACTTTTGGATAAGGATCCGACTACTCAATATTTGGTCGACCTCATCAAGCAGGGTAAAACTCGGCAGTTCTGGCTCGATGGGGGCCTAGTGAAAACTAAGGGAGATCGCCTATATGTCCCAAAGGGCGGAGATTTAAGGAAGTCTCTTATCACAGAATGCCACGACACAATTTGGGCCGGACATCCCGGAGAGGAACGTACTTCTGCACTATTACAGCGTGCATACTACTGGCCTCAAATGCGGGACGACATTGCAACGTATGTGAAGACTTGCCTTGTTTGTCAGCAAGATAAGGCGGATCATCAGAAGAAGGCAGGCTTGCTGGAGCCCCTTTCTGTCCCAACGAGACCGTTTGAGAGTGTATCGATGGACTATATTGTTGGATTGCCAAAAATTGGAGATTTTGGCACTATCATCGTCGTGGTGGACCGTCTATCAAAATATGCAACTTTCATCGCAGCGCCTAAGTATATTTCAGCCGAAGAGACAGCTCAACTCTTCTTCAAACACATTGTCAAATACTGGGGACTGCCTAAAGACATCGTCAGTGATCGGGATCCTCGATTCACCGGCATATTTTGGACCGAGTTGTTCAAACTCCTTGGTTCCAACTTGAGCATGAGTTCTAGTTTTCACCCACAATCTGACGGACAGACAGAGCGTTTCAATTCCATGCTGGAAGAATATCTTCGGCACTTTATCTCTACTTCGCAGAAGAATTGGGTGAAACTTTTGGATGCGGCTCAGATGTGTTTTAATGCCCAAAAGAGCTCTTCCACCAATAAGAGTCCTTTTGAGATTGTTACTGGCCAGCAACCGTTACTCCCTCATACTGTGGATATAGATCAAAGTACCAAGTCCCCTCAGGCAAAAAGCTTTTCTCAAGAGTGGAAACAAAATATTGACATTGCTCGGAGTTATCTTGAGAAAGCTCAGAAACGATACAAAAAGTCTGCAGATCTAAAGCGCCGTTTCATTGAATTTAATGTTGGAGATCTGGTAATGGTGAAACTCCCTGACAGAAATATGTATAAACTGACAAGAGGGAAAGATTCAAGATTGGTGCCAAAATATATTGGACCATTACCCATCATGAAGAGGATCGGAAGAGTCGCATACAAAGTTGATCTCCCTTCATGGTGCAAAATCCACAAAGTCCTTCATGTTGGCGTACTCAAGCCATACTTTGCCGACAAAGAGGATGCATCCAGAAATGAGCCAAAGCGACCTGTGTTTGAACTGAAAAGAGCTGAGAAGAAGGTTGCTGAAGAGATTCTTGACCATCGAACTACTCGAGCTTCTAGGAAACATCATAAAGAGTATTTGGTCAAATGGAGCGGATGCAGCAGCGAGGAGAATACTTGGGAAAGTGAAAAAGACCTTGGAGCTTTCAAGCCATTAATTGAAGCATATCATTCATCGATGGCTCCGAGGACGTCACCAAATCAAATGGGGGAGAATGTCAAGGACCGCAGCTTTGCTTAAGCCCCTTGACCCCGTCGCAGTCGCAGTTTGCCCAACTTCGGCCGCACATTGTAAATATTAGTCCATTTCGAGTTGTAATTTCCTTTCCGTTGTAATATTTATTTCCATTGTAAAATAGCTAGAAAATAGATAAATTTTAGTATGATTCTTCGGCAAGAAGACGTCTACTCGTGGTACTTAGGTTTTTTTGTTTTATCTATTATAGGGGGTATTAGTCTTTCAAACAATCTTTCAAGCTTTCTAGTGTTCGCCCCCTGCACTAGCCATTGTAATTTACTGCTTTCAACAATTGTAATTTCTAGCTTTCAAGCAATCAATGATCAAGTTTTCTTAAATCATGTTTCAAGCTTTCTATTATTTGTAATCAAAATCTCTTTCGTCCCGAGAAAAGGCGGAAGGTAGTCTAGCGGAGCAGACTACTGCCGCACGGTGTCCCTTTCTGTGCTAAGAAGAAAGGCACCCCGTGACACCTGGGGCTGCACAAGCAAAAGAGTCGTTCATATCAAAGCTTTACTCGAGCACACGGCATGTCTTTCCATTTTGAAGTATTTGAATCTGACTTGAAATTTATGCATGAAATACTAAAAATAAAAAAATTTCTAATGTGTACTTGTCTCTGAGCCTTCCATGATCCTCAATCGCTTGAATGAAACGGTGAACCTCCTGGACGGTCAAAAACTGGGTCAGCAGTACTGAGATTCACACGGACAAATTCAAATCTAGAAGCAAAATTAGCAAGTTAACCATCTAATGTTATCTGCAATGACTCCTACCAAAACCTTAACTAGTCGAGGAAATTCAAACTAATGTTCCATTCTCCTAAATCGTGTGATCTTGTTTATAAAACTTGTTTTTTGGACCGGTCTATAGAACTTAAAGGAAATACTTTTAAGAAGACATGTTTGAAAAGTTTGTGAACGTTTAAATTATAAATAAATAGAAATGAATGAGCGACAAATGAATAGTATTCGCAGGTCTCTCGAAAAGTGTAAATATGAAGTGGCTTGAGTATTTTATAAATGAATAATGACATCCAGCTCCATTGATATTATACTACCAGTCTATATGATACTGTGTGATAGTCTCAATAAAGCCCTTGTTCGATGCGGAATTTAAAAAAAAAAAAAATAGTAGATTTTGAAAGAAATTGAAGAAATGTGTGGTTGAAAAGATGTGGGATCCATAAAATATACGATTAAAATTAACTGTTGACTTTGATTTAAATTAAAATCTAGATTTTAATCGATACCAAACACGGGCTAAATATGAAATTGTGAGATTCATTTGATTGTACATCTCCAATATCACCTAAACTGGTATTGCAATACCCGTAGTGCTACATAACATTACTTTTTATAAACAATTTATAAACATGAGCCAAGGAATATGGTCTCAAATTCGACTATAGCATTAATTTGTACTATTTTTCTAAAATTTTCTTCCAGTTAAAAAAACTAACACTTCCCTACAATATAAAAAAGAGGAGTTGGTTACTATTCATATGTCATCATCCTTAGCTCAGGATGCTGTCATTTATATGTATTAATATCCTACACCAACAATAAAAATGAAAAAAAGAAGAAGAAGAGGAAAACGGTGTCATTTAGAATTCTTAAAGACCAAAAAAAAAAAAAAAAAAATCTTCTGTACGCAATACTTATCTCTCTGAGGACAGACAATTCACACGCAACAATCACGTCCATTCTTTTGTCAGAATCACCCATATCTTTACTCCACCATTTTCCTAGACAACCATTCGTATACTTCCTTTCTTCATCTCTCTATTCATCTTCTTTCTCCCAAGAATGACCATAAGTTGTGCTTAAAACCGATTTTTGTTTGTAATAAACACTAAAAGCTCTCTCGCTCAGTCATTTTTGGTCATAGTCTTGTGTTAAGAGATGAAGGAAAAAGGACTTGGCATGCTAGGGAGATGATAGTGATTTTTTATGGCTATATTTGTGGAGTTTAATGATAGTTATATGTATTATGCTTCTATTGAGCTTCAAGATGTGGCCAATCTGGAACTTCTGACGCTATTTGCATCCAAAGATTATGTATGTATTTACGTTCTAAGAATTTATTTATTATGGTTTTGTTAAGCTTGTAAAGTTTTCGTCCAACTATTATCAAAGACGTTATTTTTGCTATTAGTGTTTTGAAGATAGCTTTATCATAATTGTTTATGGTTTGGATTTTTTGCAGGCATTAAGAAGATTAGAAAGTCGTGTAAAATATCAAACTATCCCGTGAATTGGAGTCGTGGAAAGTTATTTGTTTACATTGTGTTTATTTCATGCTCTTTTATTTCTTATCCCCAATTTCAATTACATTGATAAGAATTTTTGTTACAAATTATTGTTCATTTTTCTCGCATCAACTTAGACTTCAATTAAAGACAGATTACAGTGGTTTTTACAATTTTATGCATTAGCTACATGATTCTTGTGAAAGTATGGAAACATCATTAGTTATAGACTTGTATTACATTGATGGTTAAAATATAAGTGTTAATATTAACTTTGACAACTTTAAAGCTTGTTCAGTAATCTTTCCATGAGAAAAGTGAATGAAAAAATATAAATTCGAACGTTGTTGTAAAATCTTGCAATCAAAATCTCTTCTTTTATCAGTTAGGTATTTTTTTTTATCTCAATGAACAAGTACCAATTTGTCTCCGAAATTTATGCTTCGTACCTTTTATGCGGCAACTGGTGATCATACTACTTAACATCCTAGGTATGTATTTAAATCCCATCCCTTTTTATTTAACTGATGATGTCATTCTCGGTTATTTATGTTTTTAAATATAAAGAAAACTTCATTTTTTTAGATTATATCTAATATGGATTTCCTTGTTTGAAGGGATAATTTTAGATCCTCCATATCAGTAAATCTTTGTGAATTTGATTACTTGAAACTACATAACTTGAAATTTTGACTATAGATTTTTGGACAATAATTCTTGTAGAGATAAATTGACTTTCTATTGCAGCTAAAAGTTTAATGTATATACTTATCTGTTGTCTCCGTAGTATAAATATTATGTCGAATATAAGTGATCCACCACATCGTTTCTTTCAAGTTATCACACCTTCATTAAACCATAATGTTCGTTTGGTAAGTTTCAAAATGATCTCTTTGTTAACATTTATTCATAATTAATAAAACTATATATAAAGCAAATAATATTTGTTTATGAGACTTGTATTTTTTTACATAGTCGCTTCCTAGATCTCTTGTACGTCGCTAGGACATGACCTTAGTGATACAGTACGTTTAATTGACTACGAATGAATTATTTGTAACATACAATTGAAAAGAGTTGATGATAACATATATCTATTGGATGGCCACAATTCTTTGACCATCATAACTTACAAGGTGGTTATGTTGTCGTCTTTGAATACAATAGAATTTTTACTTTCAATGTGTCAATATTCAACCATTTAGCATTAGAAGTAATGTATGAGTTCGATACGTTTGAAGTAGAGACTTCACGTACCGGTAATTCTGTCTTCCGAGTAAGGTTAGATGTTGATCGCGATGATCATCAGAAAATTGTGAGCTCCTCTTTAACTTAAATCTTTTCTAGACTGTATCTTTCTTAACTTACATGTATGGACCATTTTTCATGTTCTCACTTAATTCTAAATTCCGTTATTTATAGATTTGTGAATTTACTTTGTAGTATGCACCTAGGCCTTCATTTGATTGTATCTACCAAAATTTGTCTAGAATGTTCAAATCCATGATTGTTCACGTCATGATTTGGGCTGACTATGTTAGAGAGAAACAACTTCAAATAGGTGACATGTGTATTTGAACTTGTGAACAATGAGATCCATATGTTCATGGTGTACAAAGTGTTCCGCCCAGATGGAAGTTTGACTCTTACAGGATTGTATATTTTCATTTGTACTTTTCATGTTTACTTAATATTGAACATTTGTTTTGTTTTCTTGTGTATAAACACTCCATAACTAAATCCATTAGGATTAGGATTTCTAATTTGCTTGTGTTATTTTTACTTCAAATTTGCACTTAATTTGTACATTTTATTTATTTTGAGCAAAGTTGTTATGGAAATTTGGTTGTAACACTTCTAATTAAAATGTATAACAAAATCCTACATATAAACTTCATGCAATGCTATATCTTCGTCATTCAGAGACTAGCATCCTTCTGGTCAAAGCTATTCCCAGTAGTAAATAGTTTAAAGACTTATACTTTTATAAAAAAAAAATTTCTTCATTATAGATTTCTACTCTTAATGTCTTCACAACAATCTAAACAAGACATTCTAGGTCTATATAAAGAATACTTTGCCCTAACTAAAAATTTTGATGCTTCTTTTTGTGCTCTTACTTTTGGCTTTCAAAACTATACCTTCGTGCAGCTAAAGAGGTTTTTTCTCACTTAATCTTTGCTCTATCATGTAATTGTTCTTCTTTGTATTTCTATTTGAGGCACGCTTTCATTCTTACACGTCTATTTACTTAATCGAGCTATATACTGAAAAGTCAAATATTAACAATAATGCTTGAATATTTTCCAAAGCATTTATCACTAAATTTAGAAAGAGATCTCCCCAAAGCTTATCATAGTTTAAAAGAGCAATCAAATATCTTTACAGAAAACTTCTCTTTTGTTTGTAGCTACAAAATGAACATTATAGTGCTCAAATCAATGACGACTTTTCTGTCAACATATTAAAATTTTCTTTTAAACTATGATATACTCTCGGGAGACTTCTTTCTAAACTTAGTGATGATAACTTTGGAAGAGGCTCAAAATCTATACTCCAACATGATTTCACTGTGAGAGGTGATTCCTTAACTAACATTTATTACAATACATTATTTTTTCTCAATTTATAATCTTAAATTTCAAATTTATTTATAGAAATTTCATATCGCTCTTTTACAAGGAAAACTCATTTTGTCTCTCTTCTAGTAAAAGCCAATGATATAAGAACAGAAGATGAATCAAAGGTTTGGAGATATGTTTAAGTGAGACCTAGTAAGCAGATTTTCTTCATTTTCCATTTTTGAAATATAGTCATGTTGGTCCATCAAATCCTATGGACGAGAATGATGGAAAAATTATGTAGGAATGTGCTTTGCCATTTATTTGAAAGTTTCGTTACTGATAAATTTTATGTCTTAGGTCAATCCTAAGAGGCATTCAACTTTCTGCTTGATGGAAAAATACGTGGATTTGAATTATTTGGGTACTAATCTTCAGAAAATATTCGCATTTGCAATTTGATCATTTGAAAAGTTTTATTTATATTGAAGTTGACAAATAGTATGTATGGTATTAATGAAGTTCGTATTTTGCTCTCTTGCATAATTTATTATTATTATTATTATTATTATTATTATTATTAATGTAATTGTTTATATTGCAAAAGAACTAGAAAACTATCAAGGAAATGCTAATAAAAATTATGTTTACCTTTTGATATTTGAAAATAGACATGTAAAGTACTTGCAATATGTATCAAAGCGAAGTCATTCATGTTCCCTCCAACAAAATTTATAATTTGCTCTCAGGTAGAAGCAAGTCCAATGCACTCTTTAAGAGCGCATGGTTCCGTGTGAATAATGAAAAATATAATGTCGATTTTGCATAGGTATGATCTTGCTTCGGGCTAAAATATTAAGAATAATATATGTAGTTTTATGTGTACTTCCACTTGGTTATTCAATTGCTCTGTTTTTGTCTTCTATCAAAAAAATTATTATCTTTTTTTTTTTCTTGTTACATTGTTCCAACTACGCTTATACTTGTAGAATGCAACCATGAGTGACACGAGAGAATTTTTTTGTGAATATGATTATTCACATAATCAATTGCAAATGCAAATCATTTCTTTTGTGCGATGAGGATGTGTTGTCAACATGTATACATGTCATTTGTCATATATATTTTTCTATTGTAATTCACATTATTTGTATCCAAATGAACATGTTTGTGAAATATCACGAGTTTCTTATATTTCAGGAGAACTTAAACATTAATTTTAACTGCATATATTGTTACTTGGATTTTCTAAAATTAGACCTCATGGTGCAAAAAAAAAAATATAAATTATATTATCTAATTCTATGAATCAACCATTTATCGTACAATTTGTACACATATCAATAGAATTATACTATCACATTTTACTTAATAAGTCGTCACTTTAAAGCATTGAAATATATCTCGACATCTTAGTTGAAAACCTCTTGCGTAAATTTGGCCACAATGGCTACATTTCATATGAACTTCCCCAAGGTATCAGAAGCCTTTTCATATCAATTCTCTGTTTTTCTTCTTCTATTGCAAAAATACATACGATTGAGAATGCTTTAAACGATTTTTTTTAGTTTCTGATTTTTTTTCATAAAATTCTACATAAAAAAACATGGTCAAGTTACTTTTGAATATGAAAGATGCATTGCACGAATTTTGGGGAATGTATTAGTTATTGTCCTGTAATTCTTTGTAATATATTTGTTCTTATGGTAAAATTCTTTCTTTTTATGATTTCTAATATCAACTCCTACCACTTTAAAGTAATTTTATCACTTTATTGATAGACAATCTCTGTGATGACTCAATTTAGCTTTGCGGAGCTTATTGAGTTTAATCCCGTTCATGCAACTGACTTACAAGTTCTTGTTGGTAAAACTTTCTTCATAGTCATAGCTCACCTATATTTTTGTTTTACATAGTTTCCACGTGATAGATGATTTAATTCTGGGCTGAGGAAGGTGATGGTGTTGCACATTATATAATTTTCATTTATATAGTTGTTCGAACTTTTTTTTTTTTTTTTTTACACTTTATTCCCTATCCTATAGAAAACTTATTGTTGAATTATATCAGATTGTACTAGAGATAAAGTTTGCTACGAAACCTTGAGAGGCAATAGCCACAATTAAGACACTTTCATATGTTCAAGGATTGTGTGTATCATTCTTACATGTACGTTGCAACAAAGAAGCATATAGTGCTGAAGTATTTTATGTTGTACCATGTGAGTTTCTGTTTAATTTAAACATATTGGTGTTTCGATGGCATCTGGATATGTAACTTATTATCATTTTTTTAATAAAAATTGGATGCTAGGAAATAGATTGCTTGAATAACCGTAACTTATTTTCCTTCTTCACTGTGAATTTTGTAGCCTTTCCTTCAAATTGAGTTTCTTGTGCTTCTCCTTGATGTACTTTTTTTTAAAAAAATTATGTAATCATTCTCTTGAGCTTAATTAAATCATGAATACTATATCTATTATGACCATAAACTCTCTTTATCATTTATCACTTCATGTATATTTATAATAGTTCATTCTAAGTCTACATCTAAAATATATTATCATTTTAACGAATTAAATTACAAAAATATAGCAATCATCGTGTAACAGACGATACACCACTAGTCATAATAAACCATTAAGTATTACAGTATTAAAAATAAAAATAAAAAAACCTCTAAACCCCTGGTTTCTCCGAAATACCCCTACAAAACCTCCTCAAGTCCTCGTCAATCTCATCGGCCATTATTTCCTCTCCAAATCTCCTCAACCCTCTGCTCAGCACTTTGCCCAAATACTCATCCACTGTAACGTTGGAACCCCACCCACTCCTCATCATCATCTCATAAATCCTGACCGTCGATTCTTTCCTCTCGGTATCAATCAAAGCCTTAATAGATTCGATAATCCCTTACTATCATCACCCTGAATCCCTCCCTCCTTTTCCATATCAAGAATTAGGGCTTCAATTTCATCTCTGAATCCTTTCCTGGTTAATGCGAGAACCACGTCGGCGTAATTGCTCAAATCGACGTCGTATTCTGATCGGATGATTGAGAACACTTTGAGTGCTCTTGGCGCAGGAGCTCCTTGATGGCGGCGATGAGGTCGGATTTAATGAGGCGGGAGAGGATGTGGGTGGGGAGATTTGTCGGATTGGTTCTGTGGGCACGTTTGAGGGCCTGGATGGCTTGGATTGCTTCGGTGCTTAAGATCCGACCTTTGAGGAGTCTCGTGGGCCACACAGTATGATGGAGAAGCGGTGAGGTCTGGCGCCGCCTTCGGCCGCCACCATGGATTGGGTTGTGGGTACGAAATTAAGATTGGAATGTAAAGTGGAGGCCATTGGCTGTGGGATGAGAGAAGGATGTGGCAACTGAAGGGATAATCATAAAACGGGAGGGCTTGGGTCCATGTTGGGAGATAATATTGGTAACTACATGAAATCTACTTTTCAATATTTAAATTCAAAAATCAAATTTTAAATTTTAATTTTCAAAAATCAAATATTTTATATATAGATATAGATTTTTTATATTTAATTAAAATTAGATAAAATATATTATTAAATTAAACCAAATCATATCTCTCTCTACCCACCCCTCATTTTCTTCCAAACCCGTCTCTCTTTCTAACTCACCTCTCGTCGCCACAGTCCCATCTCTCTCAACTCTCCTTTTGTCGTCGGGCGCCTTTCGTCGCAGTCACCCACACTCATCTCTTTCTCTTCGTCTTTTTTGTGCCTAATCAATTCACTCTTTTCCCTCACCTACACTCTCTCTAAACCGATCGCCTCTGTCTCCCTATACCAACCATTCGGCGGTAACACAGCTCCGTCGTTGAGGCGCTATATCGGAGGTACGGGCGGGCTACATCGCATCGTCCCTGCAGATGCGACGACGTTGCAAGGTGTAGCTGTTGGCACCATCGATGAAGCTACGAGCAGCTGCAACGACGAAGTAAGGTGCCGCTACTGGCAGTAGTTGTGGTGTTTCCGCAACACCGTTCATCACTCGTTCGAGGATTGTAACTTGGGGATAGGGGTCCGTTGGTGCGATCTGGTGGCTATGGTGATGTCTATGGTGATGTTGGAGGCGATGGGGTGGAGGTGGATGGCGGATTTGGTAGTTGTGGTCTGTTGGTGCGATTGGTGGCGATTTTGTATCTTTTTTTTGGTAGATCTGGAGGTGGTCGTGGCGGTTTTGTGATCTTTTTTGGGTAAATCTGTGGGTTTGGTGGTGGCGGCAACGGTAGCGGCGTTGTGACAGTGAGGTGGTGTCGGCTTGCAGGCTGGAGGCGATTTTATTTTTTTGTTGATGGTATGTGTTTTGATTTGTGTGGTGGTACTCGAGATCGATGCTGTGAGATAGGTGGTATGGTTTGTGTTTTAGTGGTGCTTGTGGTGATTGTCTAGTAGTGGTGGTGCGATGATGGTTGTTGTTGGTGGGGATGGATAGTGACGGTGGCTGGGAGTTGGTGTTCCTCTTTTGTTAGCCGTGGAGGTGGAGGTGGAGGTGGTTGTTTTCCGTGGTCACGGGGGTGGTCACTGAAGTCGTTGGTGGTCACGGGGGTGGTCACAGAATTCGGTGGTGGTGACCTTAAAATTGTGACTAAAAATTAATCTATGATTGGTGGTGGTCATGGTTTCACGGGTTGCCTTTCCTCTTAGCACAGAAATGGACACCTTGCGGTAGTAGTCTGCTCCGCTAGACTACCTTCCGTCTTTTCTCGGGACGAAAGAGATTTTAATTACAAATAATAGAAAGTTTGAAACACAATTGAAAGAAACTCGTTCATTGATTACTGAAAGTAAAAAATTACAATTGACGAAAGCAGGAAATTACAAATGGCTAGTGCAGGGGGCGAACACTATAAAGCTTGACAGTTTGTTTGAAAGACTAATACTCCCTATAATAGACTAGGAAAAATAACCTAAGTGCCATGAATAGACGTTAAAAAGTCGAGGAATCATAATAAACTTTTCCTATTTTCTAGCTATTTAACAATGGAAATAAATATTACAAGGAATGGAAATTACAATTCAAAATAGACTAATATTTACAATGTGTGGTCGAAGTTGGGGCAAACTGCGGTTGCGATATGGTCACGGGGCTTAAGTGAAGCTGCGGTCCGTGACATTCTCCCCCATTTGTTTTGGCGACGTTCTCGAAGCCATCGATAAATGATATACTTCAATAAACGGTTTGAAGGCTTCAAGATCTTTTCGCTTGTCCAAACTGTTGCATTCGCTCCATTTGACCAAGTACTCTTGAAGATATTTCTTTGATACTTGAGTAGTTTGATGGCCAAGAATCTCTTCAGCAACATTCTTTTCGGATCTTTTCAATTCAAGCACACGTTGCTTTAGATCTTTAGATTATTTGTACCATTTCTGAGTGATATCCACAGTATGAGGGAGCAACGGTTGCCGGCCAATTTTGATATCAAAAGGACTCTTTTTGGGATAAGAGATCTTCTGGGCAGTGAAATGCATCTGAGCCGTATCCAGGAGCTTTACCCAAATTTTCTGCGAAGCAGAGAAAAATTTCTGAAGAGAATCCTTCAGCTCAGAATTGAAGCGCTCCGTCTGTCCATCAAATTGTGGGTGAAAACTTGAACTTGTGCTCAAAATTGAACCAAGAAGTTTGAACAACTCGGTCCAAAGTATGCCACTGAATCGAGAATCTCGATCACTGACGATATCATTAGGCAGTCCCCCGTATTTGACATTAAGTTTGAAGAAGAGTTGAGCTCTCTTCGGTTGATGTATACTTGGACTCTGTAGTGAAAGTTGCTTATTTAGATAAGCGGTCTCTTCCAACTTTTGGCAATCCACGACTGTAGTCCATCGATACACTTTCGACTGGTCTGTTAGGGATAGAAAGAGGCTCCAGTAAGCCAGATTTTTTCTGATGATCCGCTATATCTTGCGACAACCAAGACAAGTTCACATAACTTGCATTGTCGTCCTGCTTTTGAGGCCTGTAGTATGTACTTTTCAATAGTGCATAAGTACGCTCCACGATAGTCCCACTTCCACATATTTCTCCCAGTTGTTTTCGAAGCTCTTCAAGCTCCGGCTGAGACATACGGTATGGTGCCCTAGTGGGAGGTTTGGTACCCGAAACACATTCGGTCTCACGATCAATTGCCTTCATTGGTGGTAATCTCCTTGGTAACTCATCCGGCATGATGTCCTCGGATTTCTTAACAAACCTTCTAGCAGATTTCGGGACAGAGCTAGTCGCCTCTTCGATCTCTTCTGTTCGAAGAGTGCACAAAAATGAGGATTCATTCCTCCTGAAACCCTTACTAAATGGCATGGCCGAGATACTCTTCTCGTTTGTTTTCCCAGCTTGTGTGGGAATGATGAATGGTTTACTACCCATCATCATTAATGAATCAGCATACGGCAACACTGCTGTCTTAGTGTCCCAAAGAAATTCCAATTCCAGAATGAGCTTGAAATCATCCATCTGAACTGTCGACAAGTTTGTCCTCCCTTCAAAAGGATCTATTTTGATCAACACAGATTTTGCTATTCCCGCTATTGGTTGAGCAGCGGAGTTGATTGCTTTGACCTTTCCCTGATCTCTTTCCAGAACAAGTCCGAGTTGCTGCACTTCGGAACTTGCGAGGTAGTTATGGGTAGCACCAGTGTCTACCATAGTCCTGATTAGCTTTCCATTGATCCTCACATCAATGTACATTAAGCTTTTCACCCTGCAGGTGCGAGCCTTCGATTATTCCATCTTCGGTTCTTTCGAGGGGACTTCATCCCGTTTTGTAGCTCGGTGCGATAGTGTATTGCACCAATGCGAGAATGCGCTAACTACATCCTCATCCTCGGATTCGGTCTCATCATGACAGCTAGTTTGTGGGGTATTTTGCTTTGACCCGAGCCACCACTTGCTAGTTGACAGTATGTATTCACCATCCGTTTTTTAGTGACACTCTGCCACCTGGTGGGGTCCTTCGCATAAAAAGCACTTCAGTTTCGGAGTGACATCAGATCTACCCTCCGTTGCTTTTCCTTTGTTTCAGTTGCTACTGCTGGCACCGTTATAGTTTCCTTGAGGAGATCCCAAGAATCTATTTGGACCCTGTTGGCCTGAATATCAGTATACTTCGTTCGCCACCAAAGCTTTGTATCTTCATTCAGATACATGGTAGCTGTTGTAACCTTTCTCACTTCGTCTTGGATCGAAGCCGCAAGAAAGTATTGTTCTATATCGAACAAGAAGTTCTCAACTTCTTTAGCATCGCGTGCCCCTCCGTAGGTACACGGTTTTGGAATTCTGAGTCTATGAACATGCTCGTGTGCGGTGGCTTGCCTTTTGCCAACCGCATATTGAAGCACTAGTAATTGAGCTCTCAACGCTTCCATCTCATCATGCAAATCAGGTATGATATCAGCAGCTTCAGTCATTGCTGCATTAGCCCTCTGGCTTTCATCCAGTTGGATGTGTAATTTCCGAATTTTCGTCTCAGCCACCTCGACCTTTTCTTCGAGGCCATCCATGGCACAACACAACCTAGTATTCACCATCTCAAACGCATTCATGCGCTGTTTTGTAGTCATCTTTTGATAATTCACCACCTTCGTGGTGTTCGATCCAATTGGATCCATAGCTTTCTTATTAAGGGTCTTGAGCCGCAACTCCGACACCATCTTGCACGGGGTGCCTTTCTTCTTAGCACAGAAAGGGACACCGTGTGGCAGTAGTCTGCTCTACTAGACTACCTTCTACATTTTCTCAGGACGAAAGAGACTTTGATTACAAATAATAGAAAGCTTGAAACACAATTGAAAGAAACTTGTTCATTGATTACTGAAAGCAAGAAATTACAATTGACGAAAGTAGGAAATTACAAATGGCTAGTGCAGGGGGCGAACACTAGAAAGTTTGAAAGTTTGTTTGAAAGACTAATACCCCCTATAATAGATTAGGAAAAATAACTTTAAGTGCCATGAGTAGACGTTAAAAAGTCGAGAAATCATATTAAACTTTTCCTATTTTCTAGCTATTTTACAATGGAAATAAATATTACAAGGAATGAAAATTACAACTCAAAATAGACTAATATTTACAATGTGCGGTCGAAATGGGGGCAAACTACGGCTGCGATAGGGTCACGGGGCTTAAGTGAAGCTACGGTCTGTGACACCAGGAGTTGAATGTTTCCATTTTGGTCAAGAGTTGAAATTTTTTTATATGACAAGTTAGCATCCGACATACCACAAAAAAAAAAAAAAAAAAAAAAAAAAAAAAAAAAAAAAAAAA
>CAIGRB010100915.1:0-30015 GCA_903798255.1 Fraxinus quadrangulata
GTTATGGATTCAATGAATTGATGTTTTCCCCAAATTTGTGGTTGTCTAAAGTCAATAGTTAAATGATGAAATCAATTTATGAATAGGCTCTTGAATATGTTATAGAGAAGAGGCACAATAAACAACCCACTAAATTTCGTGCATAGGTTTGGATACTTCTATAAGAGGGTGATTGGGTTGAATGTGTCGAAAAAATATGTTTAAAAATGCAAATTAGGGTTTTCCATATAAACCTGTCGCTTGAGCTTGAGCGAAACCTCAGCGACAGGTCAGGCAAGCGCGACCTCTCGCTCAAGCAAGATCCGGAAGACAGGCGAGCGATGACAGTTCTATTTTTGTCGCTCGAGCAGTGTCTAGACGAAAGGCTAGTAAAAATGTGGCGTCGTATTTCTCCTCTTTTCATGCCCGAACCCTAGACCTCATAACCCAATTTACACAAATTGCATCCTAGGTCCTTGATTACACCATGTTACAAATTAGTCATTTGTCCACAGAATCGCAAACACTAAAAACCTAACAAATTGTAAAAACAAAAATAGGGGGAATTGCATTTTGTCCATATGGCCACATGGGCAAATGGAGCTCGCTATCGCATAAAGTTCTTATAATTCAACCGAGACCAAAAGTGGTTGCACCATGCGACTGCATGGAAATTGCCCATGTGGCCGCATGGGTATTGAAAATAACAGTTAAGCTAGTTTTCATATTTGAGATCTAGTGGCTTTTGGTTGAAAAGTACCACCTTTTCATGGAATGTTAGAACCATTACGTGATAGGATGATTGAGAATTATAAATAGAAAATAGTATTCATCCCTAACAACAAGAAATCATAATTCAATCCATCCAATCTTTGAGAAATCATTACAATTTCTTTTTCATATTCAAACTTCAGTTTTCATTTCGTTCATATAGGAAGAACACTTGTGCTTTGGTGTTCTCCTTAAAAAACTTGATTAATCTTTCGAACTATTTGCCGAAAATCTTTAAAAGCATTTGAAAATGAGACAAATATCATTTGAGGATAACGTTCTTAAAACGTATTCAAATCTTGCCATTTAATACATTTCTTTAGTGATTCCATCTTCATCATGGTTTCTCCATTGTTGTAGTATTTCTAACATATACATTTCTTTTTCCAAGATTCAATTCTCTTCCTCATTCTATGCAAACGAGAATTGCATAAACATTCATGCCATAACAGATTGAATTCCCCATATACTCCCTCAAAATCTAAAGTTGATGAAAGATAAAAGGCAATTAATGTTGAATCAGGAATGAAAATAGTAGCAGCCAATAACGGTGGAATGATGCTATTTATCTAGACCCGCGATGATCATGAGCCTTGTACAATCAGTTACGATTAATGCTATCGATTAGTATCTCCTAGTAGTGGGTACCTTAAGGATAGGTGTCCAGTTACATTTCGATCATGCACGAATATTCAACAACTATAGTTTCATATCTCAGTGGCATCAAGTAACACTTGTGAATTATTTAAGAATGTGAAGTAGAATAAAATATCGAAAGAAAGAAAAGGGTTGAATAGTTGTTATTCAATATAGAATTAAGATTTCTGATTAAGTAAACGACATTTTTGCAACTACATGGACACCCATTCATTTCAATGCCAACAAAGTAATGACTTCACTGTAGACAAATAAAATTTATTACGTTACCTCTAAAGAACTTCACAAGCGCGTAGTGCACACATGTCCCTTAAATAATAATAAATAGATATATGTGATAGTGATATTGTCTCAAGAAATGCCACTTCCATTGAAACCCACACTCGAGTTGGGCTCTGAACCATCATTGCTCGCAGTCCAAAGGCTAACGGTGGAGGGAGACAATAAAATATTTTTATTTTTGTGTACGATGCCACGCACGATGCATTGAATGGATGTTTATACACACAAAAAAAAAGAAAAAAAAAAAAAATTGTTACTTTTGAAAATTTATATGAGAACCATAGATTAATGATGAAATGTTATTTAATTCTTAAATATTATTGACTCGACCTCTTTTTATTTATTTATTTATTTTTTTCCTATGTACTACGTGTAAAATACATATTCCATTCTACTTAACCCCTAATTGTTCAAATACTAATCCTATAATCACTACAATTAAACTAAAAAAGATTAACAAAAAAAGGATATATACTTCAGCATCTTGTTTAGCCCCATTTGATGACCATTATAAAGGGAAATTGGGGGAAAATGATGTTTTTAATAGTAATTTTTTGGAAAATGTATGGATGAAAAATAGAAAAAAATTTGATTATTTGAATGTGTGGTTAAAAATAAGTATAAAAAATAAATAGTTTTAATTTAAAAAGAGTCTAACATATACTTAACACGTAGTTAGTCCAAAAAACCATTTTTCTGCTTTGTGTGTGGGGACCATTTGGAAACAAAATTTATAAAAATGGTTGATTTTGCCAAGTCCCCAAGGCCGATTTTTAAATATCAACAACTCAGATGATATGACACACTACAATAGATAATGAGAGATAAATATTTATTACAAAACTAATTATATTATCTATTGTAATTGTCACGTTACCGATGCTTAGCTTATAACATCGGGGCTTAGAAGATCAATTTTCAGTGCCATGTGTGAGCCAACATATCAATGTAAATTCCAAAAATATCGTCTTTGTAAAACTTGAGGCTGGTAAATCCCAAGCACGTAAATGAAGGGTAAAAATGTCATTAGAAATATGAGGTAAATGAACGAAGAATGCAATCTCTCGTGGGCTCGTTTTCTAAATTTATTATTGTGAATTTGACTTTTTAAGTTACAAAATAGCAAATAATCTGGATTTTAAGTCTTACCAAGGCTTAATAATCCTCTAAGGATAAAAAGAAAAAAAAAAAAAAATGCATGCACGGCACCGGTAAAGAACAAACCGCTCCTGACGCTAGTGGTTGCACGTATCATCATACTGCTGGGTCCCTTCAGTCATCTCTCCTGCCCGCAGTCCCAAATTATGTTTCCAAATTCTCTTTTTCTACAATTTAACCTTACTATTTACATCAACTTGGAATTAAAATAGCTGTTTGAGGGGTATGTTTGGTATTCAACTCCTTGCCCGCGTTCTCCGGGAAGCTCTCCACTTACGTTTTTGGTCTTTGATTCCATTAATAAAGTAGGAACCGATAATTAATTTACTTTATTTTTTTTAGTCATGTTTATATAATGTAATATGAAATTATATTTGAGACAGTTTAACAAAAAATTCATTTTTGTAACCAATATTTTTTTATCAACACATCACATTATCAACATTGTTGTATGGATGATTGTACAAATTACCGAAACTCATTTTCTTTTATTTAGGAATAAAATTCATTCTTGCAGGTATATATTTACATTGCAAGAAAAGAAAAGAAAATTTATATGTTGTAAAATATATAGTCGTTGCGCTTCGCCATTGAGGCTCAGTCAAAGTGTCACATCGCAATCTCCGTGAAAAAAAAGTCAACAAAAACCCAATTGTTCAAATGCAAAGAAGTCAAATAAATGCTAAAACTCATGTGCCGAAATATTGTCTAAATGGCTGAATCTCTTAAACGCTTCGAAGCACTACTTAAATGGTTGAGACTCTTAAGTCGAAGTGCTACATAAGAAATCAAGGAAGAAGTCGAAACTCTTCACACAGAAGACCACAAATTCGAAGCTCCCTTCGGCCGAAGCCCTTCATTCATTCGAAGTCCCTGAAGTTGAAGCTGTCTCTTATAAGATTTGTAAGTAATTTTTAGGAATGATTGATGTAACGTTTGTAATAAAAAATATCAGACGTGTTGCCTAATATATAGGACGGTTGATCCATTATCAATGTATTTAATATATGATAGATTTAGTGATGTGAGACTTCTATCAAGGATATGAGGCCACGTGATTCTGATCTAACGATTGCCCGTATGCCAGAACTCTATAAATATGTGATATTATAAATTGTAAATGATCGACTTTTGAATATTGATTTTAATATACAAGACTACACTTAAGAAAAATACTCTCAATATACCCTATTGCTTGTTCTACATTTGTTAATTTGATCTTAAGTTATTGACACTTTGTTGGTGATTGTTTGTTAGTGCAATAATCTTAGTCACCATCATCGGTATTCGAACATTTTTGTCTCGTGCTGTAAAGCATCCCCGTATTCACGCTCTCCTCTTTTCCATCCAGTTCTTTTGTCAAAACACGTTGCTTGAGTTGTTGCCATGGACTCGATATCTGTTGTCCACGTTGACGTTAAGAAAAATGGGCCCTCAAAGTGCCACATCACAGTCCGCGTGGAAAGGAAAGTCAACATAGACCAATTGGTCAAATGCAAAGAGGTCAAACAAAGGCTAAAACTCCCGTGTCAAAGCACTACTTAAACGACTGAAGCTCTTAAGAGCTTCGAAGCACTGCCTAAATGGTTGAAACTCTTAGGCTAGAACACTACGTAAAAAATCAAAGAAGAAGCCGAAGCTTTTCATACAGAAGACCACCAATTCGAAACTCCTTCGGACCAAAGCCCTCAATTCATCCGAAGTCCTTGAAATTGAAGTTGTCTCTTACAAGATTTGTAGGCAATCTTTATGAATGATTGATGTAACGTTTGTAATAAAGAATGACATATGTGTCAGGCTAATGTATGGGGCGGCGACCCGTTGTCAATGTATTTAATGTATGATATATTTAGTGACGTGAGACTTTAATTAAAGAGATGAGGTCACGTGATTCTGATCCATGATCACCACGTTGGCCAGAACTCTACAAATAGACGGTCTTTATAAATTATAAATGATTGTTTTTTGAATATTGATTCTAATATAGAAGAATACACTCAAGAAAAATACTCGCAATATACAATCTTGCTTGTTATACATTTGTTAGTTTGATTTTAGATTATCGACAATTTATTGATGATTATTTGTTAGTGTAATTATCTTAGTCACAATCGTCGATGCTCGAATATTTTTGTCTCGTGTCATAGAGCATCTCTCGTAGTCATGCGCTTCCCTTTTTCGTTCGATTCTTTGACCAAAACATGTTGAAATTTATTTGAGTTGACGTAAGTGAACTCGACATCTATTGACAGTACGAGAAATGGGGTCAACAATAGTAATTCTTTAAGCGTTGAACTGGCCACCATATTTTAGTTTAGTTTATTTATTTGTTTTTATATTGAGATTTCATTAAAGTTTTCAACGGACATTTCTGTAGTGGTGTCTAGGAGTAGCAAATATTAAATAGTAGAAGAGTACTAGCAGTATACTTT
This sequence comes from Fraxinus quadrangulata, assembly GCA_903798255.1. NCBI lineage: Eukaryota > Viridiplantae > Streptophyta > Magnoliopsida > Lamiales > Oleaceae > Fraxinus > Fraxinus quadrangulata. Next base: position 5,280 of record CAIGRB010100915.1, read on the forward strand.
TTGAACTGGGATTTTTATGACAATTAATTATTAATAATTATCATTATCTGATTCCAGCTTTGCAACAGGGGCAAAGCTTTCTTCTTCGTTGAAGGTCAAGCATGTGATGTGTAATCACTGAGTTGGAGCCTTATGCGTATTCCTGCTCATCTTTTCAATTGGCTCTGAGTTATTTACTAATCTAATTTTTCTGTATTTTGTTGAAAAGATTGGGCCTTGAAGTGGAAAAGATATTGTGGAATCTTCGTAGCTATTTGGGTTTTCTTTATTTGCTATTTTTGCTGATGTTTAGAACTGGGTCTGAGCTATTTTCTTGTACTTTGATGTTTTTTGAATAGAAATTAGTTCTTGGAGTGGAAGAGATATTTTGTTTTCTTTTGCTCTATTTGAGTTTTCTTCAGAATGGCTGAAAGGTAGTTTTTCAGTTTTATTTCCTACATTTGACTGATTTCTGAAATGATTTGAGTAATTTTAGGTGATTCTTGGGGCTGGAGGAATTAATACTGGAAGTGAAGGGTTATTTGGTGAAGTTTTTTCCAGGAGGGGGGAGGTGGGGGTAAATTTTTGGGGTTTGTAAAACATGGGATTAGGTGGTGATGCCTTAAAGGAGGAGTCTTGGGATGTGGGGAAATCAAAGGGGAGGAAGAAGAAAGACGGTGATTCTGAGGAGGAAACCGGGTGTTGGATTAAATTGAGGTTTATTGGCAGCTGTATGTCATCAAGATCTAAAGTTGATAGCTCTATTAGTAGCATCAGCACTCACTGTGGTAATACTTTAACTTGTAGTTTAAATTTTTTATGGTTTTTTTTTTTTGTGTGTGTGTGTGTGTTTTTTTTTATATCGACTGGTACGTGTTTTCTTGATAGTATCTTTGTCTTCTTGTTGCAGTTGTATGTGATTGCTGTATTTACTATTTGTATTGGTATCACTTCTAAATATGATATGGTGAAAAACAATGATTCCTATTTACTTGACAAGAAGTTCTGAGCAAAATATCCTGTTTCTGCTACTACGTAAGATAGATGATATTAAACTTAAACGAATGTTGAACTTTTGAATTCATGGAAATTCCAGTTAATCTGCTTGTCTAGGGATTTGTTGCTGGCTAATTAGAGATGATTCCAAATAGTTCCAATATTCATGCAGTATTTTGTTTGATCAAGAAAAGAAGGGAGGGGGAAGGAAGTGGGGATACTACTTAGCAACAGCATAGGAAGATTGATTAAAGATGCTAACGCTTGAGTCTAAGTGTGCGTACTAATCACTTGCATTTTCAATTAGTCAATTCTAAAATTTGAAAAATCATTAGCCAAGGTTGTGTATCAGAACTTAGTAAACAAGTTTATAATACTCTTATTGGAGTTAAATGGTATCTAAAATATTTTGATTTATTTTTAAAATTTAATGAACTTATTGCTGTTTCATTAGTTTGATGAGAAGTTATTGCATTGCGTATGTTAAACCTTAAGATAGTTGCCCTTTCCTTTGATTAGTAAAACATCGGTATAGTGAACTTGGTGACTCACTGTCAGTGTAATATTTTATCTTATATGCATGTGAATGTTATGTATATGACTAACAAGAGATAATGTGTAGATACTTTCCAAAGTGTGGTTGGATTGTGTAGAGTGAATTGTGTTTGTGTTATTATAAGAACTATTCTTGACTTCCAAATGATTTTAATTTGGACTATAATGTGATTGGAGTTGTAATGCTAATCATAATGCTAGTAATGGATAAGATGTATGCAAAAATGGTTAGATATTTATAAAATAAATATAATATGTGAAAGAAATAATTAATTTAGATGAAGTGTCCAATTGATGAAAAATGTGGAATTTGTGTGGGAGGTCGAGGTTTCGAGTCACATCTCACGCATTATATTAAAAAGTCTTTGATTAGGGCCTTGGGCTTTCTTGATCCAAATAAAATAATTATTTTATTTTTTAATCATTTTCGTAATTATTTAATGGGTCAACTAGCCAGTAAAATATGATCGTTTTTAACTATCCAGTATTAACAACCTATTATCACTGCAAATAATACTGGATCATGGTGGATGCAGTTTCATCTTCTTTCTGCTTATATAAACACTCATCTGGACATTAGATAAAATACACAAAAAATGAAGTTGTATCTTTCTATTGAAGAAAAAATATTATACTCATTTTTTCATATTTTCTGAAATACACTTGAAAGTTCTGGAAATCAATTGCGATTCCTGCACAATTGGTTTATTTGATCGTTGTATCCTGGAGGTGATTGTCCACAGAAGTCGCAGCAGTTATCGACGGACAATTTCGCTTTAAGACATCGTGCTGTCATGAGATTCGATCAGTCGATAAGTTTTATTTCTGCACTTTACTGTGTTGCAACTATTAATATTTCTAACAAAAATTTAAACGGACAAATTTAAGAACTAAGACTCCTAGTTTAACTTGAGCTTGAACTTTGAAGGGGCATAATGAACCTTAGGGTCGGCTAAATTTATTGGCTCTAAAGTGGGTGATGGGTAGAGAGAATCAGATTTGGTTGGATACTTGGTGTGCTGACAATGCTTTGAAAGAGGTTTTTGGTTCTCTCTTTAGAATTGCAGTGTAATTCTGTTTCTATTAGAGAGATAATTTTCAGATTTTTCATGGGAGTGTGACAAAGAATTTATGCTTTTGGAGTGAGGTGCCTGAGGGTCCGGATGGGGAGGTCGAGTCTGCCCAAATCTCTTGCTAAATTATGGTCATAATGGTGACTGTTACAGGATGGTCTATAGAGAGCAAGTGACGGCAGATTCTTCACCAAAACTGTCTAATAACTCATGCTTAAACTGGATGCTTTTCTTTTCTGTTGGAAAGTAATTTGGGTTGGTAAAGCTCCTGAATGCTTCTGGAGAAGCCATCTTCATAGCCGATAACCTGAGGAGGAAAAAACTATGCATTAGCTGATGTTTAACATGTAAGAAGGCGAGGAAGGATGTTAATCATATTATGGTTGATTCTAGTGGGAGCTGATTTTAAGAGTTTTTTGGGGTGCAAAAGGTTATGCATGGTTTACATTTAGGAACTATTAAGGAAAGATATAGCTTCTTGCCGTTCGATGTGAACTCTTGACATAGAGTATCGTGACAGCTTTTAAATACATTGAGATCTTGTCTGAGGGTTAAAGAATTTTTCTTTGTTCTTTTTTATTTTTTTAATCTTTTGAAGTAGTCAATCCGTTCCTAGTTTTACAAACTCTCGGATGGATTATTTGGATACTTGGATAGTTCAAAACTGTACAGTTCTGTTGTATATCTTGTGCAAGGTAAGGTTAAACCTCATATACTAATATTTGTGGTTTTCACGTCGTTTTTTTATTGGTAATTTGTGTCTCTCATATGACTCGATGCATATATGGCTATTCTTTTCACACTTGTCGTGCATATACAGTAATATTCTTGTCGGTCTTACATTGTTACTAACACTTACCTGCATCTACAGATTGAGTATGTGGAACCCTGTATCATGTGTGATGCCTGGCAATGCCTGTGTAGACTTTTGCTACCATGATAATTTGTAACTCATTTGTTATCTACTATTTCATTGTGCTTGTAAGCGGAAAGCAAATCTACGAATGATACAAGCAGAGACCAACCAGTTGCTGCCATAATCTCATCTTCCACAACGAGCAATGCAGAAAGCAATTCTTCCAGCTCCAAACTTGAAGAGGAACTTCAAATTTCTTCTCGGCTTCGAAAATTCGCATTTAATGATCTTAAGTTGGCAACAAGAAATTTTAGACCAGAATCACTTCTTGGTGAAGGAGGTTTCGGTTGTGTATTTAAGGGGTGGATTGAAGAGAATGGAACAGCACCTGTGAAACCTGGGACAGGCCTTACTGTTGCTGTGAAAACCCTCAACCACGACGGGCTTCAGGGTCACAAAGAATGGCTGGTTTGATGCTTTCTTTATTTGATTTGCTCAACATGGCTCTCATGTGCATGCTATTTTCTCTTATTTCGTGTTGAATTATTCTAAATTAAACTTTTATTTGGCAGGCTGAAGCAAATTTTCTTGGCGACCTCATTCATCCTAATTTGGTTAAACTAATAGGATCCTGTATTGAAGATGATCAAAGGCTGCTTGTGTATGAGTTCATGCCTAGAGGAAGCTTGGAGAACCACTTATTCAGGAGTAAGTATCTAATAGCTTAAATTTATTTTTCATCAGTGAACAGATTTTATCTACTCTCCTTTGTTTCACATTTCATTCTTATCGTAGTTGAACCATGATTATCTTTACATATTTTTTTTCCCTTAATATGTCCAATGTTTGGCTATATTTGCCATTATTGTTTCTAGGGTCTCTGCCTCTACCATGGTCTATTAGGATGAAAATTGCTTTAGGTGCTGCAAAGGGTCTTGCTTTTCTTCATGAGGAAGCAGAGCGGCCAGTGATATATCGTGATTTTAAGACATCTAATATTCTGTTAGATTCAGTAAGTTCCAATGTTTGCAAACTATGTTTGTGCTGACTACATTTTTGGCACATGTACGTAGCTTATCTAATGGCTTATTATTCCAGGAATATAACTCCAAACTTTCTGATTTTGGACTTGCTAAAGATGCTCCGGATGAAGGAAAGACTCATGTTTCCACCCGTGTGATGGGAACGTATGGTTATGCGGCCCCAGAATATGTCATGACAGGTAGCACTTATATGCCTTTGATTATAGTCTTGCCTTTTCTTGATGCAAAACAGCAAATGAAATAGAGATCATGGGTAAAACTAATATACGAGGTTGAAAAAAATGGACGAAGAGGATTAGAAAGATATTGGAGAAAAGTGACTGAAGAGAGAAAAAAGGTTTACTGCAAGTTTGAAGGTTTGATATATAGTGATGTCATGCCTTGAACCTGTGAGCCATTTGGGTGTGGGGTCGGTTGTGCTGGAAATGGCTTTAGAGGGAGGAAAGTTGAAAGCGTCAGAGCCGTGTATGGACAATGTGTGGACCTTGATGAAGAGGCTTCATGGATTTAGTCCCTGGAGAGGGCGGGGATTATGAGATACTTTCCTGTTTACTTTCTTTGACTGGACAATGAACACAAGTTTTTATGTTGGAGGTGTCTTTTGAGTACGACTTTTGGTTGCATGGTTGTGAGCAAGCCCAACTAATAGGTTCCTTCAATATATGGACTCCTCATCATGTGCAGGAACCTATAGCCTCGGACAGGGACAGTCGATAGCTTAAAATGTCCCACATTCACCTGGTGGTGTCATCACAGATTAATAAGGAAACAATATCATGGGTGCATCATATTTTAAGCAAACAAGTTTTGTAGGCGTCAATCCTTATACCATGCAAATATCTTGTTCTTATCGAGAAATGTGCTTGTCATTGCAATTACTGCATCTCTATCTTCCTAGTGTGGCTAACTTACCCTAAAATGAGTTTGTTGTTTATGTCACATAATGCTACTGTGTCCTACCAGTGCACAAGTTTCATTATTTTGATAAACATGTTACAATGAAACCCAGAAAGGTAGATTTTTTTCCAGTTCTTTCCATTTTCATTCACATAAAAGGGCTTGCTATTTGATATTCCTATTTAGCATAGCTTCAGTTCTTAAGTTTAATTATTGTATGTCTTAAACATCCTTGGTCATTTTCTGGTTCATCTATGCAATTACATTTTTGAGTGTTCCCGCTTTTCCCACTATTTGTGACCTCTTCGGTAATTTTTCGTTTTCCATTCTTCTATCGTAAAGGGGGTAAAAAGAGGGGTTTGTGACAATGCCTCTTCTGATGCAGGGCATCTTACATCAAAGAGCGATGTCTACAGCTTTGGTGTCGTTTTGCTCGAAATACTCAGTGGAAGAAGATCAATGGACAAAAATCGGCCTAATGGAGAACATAACCTTGTAGAATGGGCTAGGCCTAATCTGGGTGAGAGGAGACGGTTTTATCGTCTAATAGACCCTAGACTTGAAGGTCATTTTTCTATAAAAGGTGCCCAAAAAGCTGCACAGTTGGCCGCACGCTGTCTTAACAGGGATGCAAAAGCAAGGCCTTTAATGAGTGAAGTTGTCGAAGCTTTAAAGCCTTTGCCAAATCTCAAGGATATGGCCAGCTCTTTGTACTATTTCCAGACGATGCAAGCTGATCGTGTGGGATCGAGCCCAAATGCTAGAAATGGCCTTAGAATGCATGGCTCATTCTCGAGAAATGGTCAGCTTCAATCAAGAAGTCTCTCATTACATAATGGTTCTCATGCTTCTCCATATCATCTTAAGTTTGTTCAATCACCAAAACCAAATGGCAAAGCATAGAAATGGATCAGCAATTATGGTGCTTCTTTTCATAGTGGTCGGAGTATTCTTTTCTTTTGCCCGTATATACCATCGGTCCATTATCCTTGGATAACTTCAAAAGGAGCAGGAGAGTGCATAATTATCTTGCCACTGTAAAAAGTTGAACTCCCACTGGGGAAGATTGTAATGTAAATAGGAGCTGAATCTGGTGGAGTAAATGTTTAGCCCTCTCTCTCTCTCTCTCTCTCTCTCTCTCTCTCTCTCTCTGTGTGTTTAGTGCAAGTGATATTACCTCACATGAAGTCCAGGTAATCTCAAAGACACCTATTTTAACACCCCTAAATTTAGATATCTAGATTTCTAGATATTATCACTCAACTTTATCTTAAAATCATAAATGCGGAAAACGATTAAATTTTTCATAAGGAACATCGATGACTTGTTATTTTAAAATAATATGTTCTTAATAAAATATAGAACTATTAAATGGAATGTTAACTTTAATTACAAAAATGAATTCAAAATTTAAATATTATACTACTAAGTTGGTGACACCCCGAGTCGTCATTCTGACTCATCTTGTCTTCATCATTTGAAAATGGTGAGGAATAATAGGAAATGAGCTAATGTTCAGTAAGAAAATTTTATGTTTATGATGTATGCATATGATATGCATATGAATTATTTTAAAATAAAAGTATTTCTTTTATTTCTTTAAAACTTAACATTGACGTCGTGAGTTTGCTTGGAGTGTCATTTATCCAATTAGAGTGATGTGGACAATTATTATTTGGAACTCGGTCGAGTTCTACTGATAGTGCTGTAAAACGATTAATATTAACGTTATTATTGAACATTGGTCAGGTGCTCTGATCCCTTCCACTCACACTTTTTATGCATAGACACAATTCCTAATAAAACATTCGGGATACACATATCTAAACATATTTTTTTTGACTCGTTGACATTTGTAAACTTTTTATTTCTTGAAACTTCACGTATGCTTATTTAAGAATGCATTGGCATGTATGAATATGGCATGACATAAAAGTAATAATTAAATATCATGTTTATTTTAGAACAATTTAAGTAATACGTTTATACATTTAACGATATGTCATACACATGAAAATAAAGGAAGGTTTACTTGTCTGGAGTTCTTAGCAAATTTACTTACAGAAAAGTAAGTGGAGATGTCCTATGACAAAGTAAACCTGCCAAAATCCTAAATCATTTTCATTTACTTAGAAACTTCAATAAACCTATCAAAATATTTTTAATTAAGCATAATTTTATTTATTGTATTTCCCATCTTTCGTAATTATAATAGGTGGACTGAAATTTACAGAAATTCTATTGTTTTACTTCAAATTTCACTTTCCATTATTTTTAGCTTATATATTCCAACGCTTTACATTTATTGTCAAAGTCCTTGTTATCTCATCCAAACGAAAAGAAGAAGAATAAAAAGAATAGGGCTAAAGACAATACATGTTGAAACCTAAATAGACTAATCTTTTCACCATTTAATTCTTTTAGATAATAGTGACCATATTTTGATAATTATAGAAAGCCCATTAATTGACCCTATTATTTTTCCCATTTTGTGCCAATAAATTATTAAAACTTCTCATTCGACTCCATTCAGAATTTGGTTTCAGTTAATTTAATTAGAATCGATCTATCTAATATGTGGGAATGATTGATTACAAATAACATATTTAGATTGGGAGTGTAATTATAAGAATAAAGTGCAATAAAAAAAAATCATATAATATATTATAAATTTAATGAAATTATATTTATATTTATTTTAGAACTATTAGGGCATGCTTGGGAGTTTTGGCGTGCCAATTATGAGCGTTTTTTTAAATATTGATTATGAACATTTATAAACGGATCGGTTATGAGTGATTTTAGTAGCAGTTTTCAAAACAGTTCAATCCATACGTGAAAGTTTATTATCCACCAATTTTAAAAGTTATTTTAAAAGATAAAGTTATATATATGTCATTTAGTGAAATATTTAGTTTATAATTTCTTATATGATTTTTTAAAGTGATATTTTACTTATATGTAATTTTTTTAATGTATAAGTTTATTTAACTTAAATAAAGTTAAATATTTACTTAAATATGTTAGTATTATTTAGTTATAAATGAACTTCATAATTATAAGTTTATTTTTATTAGGATGTTCGGTATCTCACAACCAAAATTTTCGGGTATTTAATAAATGGAACCGTCGGGTCCAAATATAATTATGGAACCATTCGAGTTCAGTTCTATTCGATTCAGTTCGGGTCGGTTCGGTTCAGTACCATAATTAAATTTTTTAAGATTTACAGCAACACTACATAAATACAACTAATGAAAAATTCAATCGTAACTTTTATAAATTACTGTAGACCAATTTAAAAACATATAAATAACAAACTGACTAATAAAATACAACTAATGACATGTTCATTTTTAACTTTTATAAATTAACGTAGCCCAATTTAAAAATATAGAAATAACAAGTTGTCCAATAAAATTAATTCAATATATACTGTTATTCCTCGCCTCAGAGGCTCGAAGAGCAGCTGTCAAGTGGCAAGCAACGTAAGCAGAAAGTCAAATAAAGATCCATGAGGTCAAAATATGAGGAAATCAAACAAGCCGAAGAGCTTGACCTCAAAACCGAAGTCCTTGCTCTACAAGCTGAAGTGTTTGCTGAAAGAAAAGAGTTGAAACTCTCCACTTAGAGAACCACCTCAAAAGATTTTGCCAGGGCTCTCAACTGATACGAGGCTCATGAAGCCGATGCTGTTCCTCATAAAAGATTTGAAGATATCTCTGAAGTGATTGATATGATGTTTGTAATAAAGTTGTCAGTATATCAGCTTATTGTATAGGGCGGTTGATCCCTTATCAATGTATTAAATTTATGAATAGACAGTGACGTGAAGCTCCAATTAGGGAGATGAGATCACGTGGTTATGATCCAACGGACACCACGTCGGCCAATGTAGTATAAATTGGCAAGATATGGTGGAATGGGCACAATTCTTCTTCATGTGTTAGTGCTCGAGGACGAAAATATTTTTGACCACATCACTAGATATTTTCTTTCAAAAGCTCTAGGACTTTTACATTATTTATGCTCCAAATTTAGGTATATAGGCGATGCTCTCCGTTCATTTTTGTTTCATTTTCTTGGTCAAAATTGCAACAGAACTATCATGCTTCTACAATCATAATATGAAAGCTTTGTTACCATGATTTTCCTGTAAATGTGATGATGCTAATTTGCATGCAATTGCAAATTCCATAGTCTTCCAATGACAGAAAGTAATGCGGGAATATGTCATAGCTATAGAAGGCTAGGGCACTACTTTGTAGAATGTTCGAAAGAGTGTCGATGCCCATAGTGTGGACATGGCTTTGCGGAATATTTCGAGGTGAAAAGGAGACCAATAAAAATTGGAGGTTACTCAATTGTTGCGATGTTAAACATTGATATTTCGAGTGGATCGAAGAAGGAGAATGAAGTGGAGTTTTTGGCGATGGTGAATCAAGTAGTGTTACTTTGGCTAAACCTACAACCAAAGATGTAGGTGAAGATTTCTCTTGCATGTTCTAGACTCTAGCTTGGATATCTGACAAAGAAGACGCCAAGATTTCAGTCAATGTAAGAATTCGCGAAGGAAAAGGAAGTGCAGGAGGCAATACGAAAGGAAATGGGCTGGAATGACACAAGTTATGGATTGAACTTGATATTTGAGCCGTGTTTCTATATGTAGTGGTAACATTGAGTAGTATTTGGGCATTTTTTGAACTGCTTTTCGTATTCATCTTGGGAGTTTGAGTTTGTTTATTCCAGTTAAAACGTTCACCAGCGTTTTGACAAATTAATGATTTAAAGAGAGTATCGGTTCAACTTTTACGCTACAATAAATATATAGCAAAAGAATAGCAATCGAATATTAATACAATACACATAGATTAATACAACCAATCATGGAATGGACTCAACCCCTCACGAGCCTGTGCTATCTTTATCATGCACATGTGGACTATAGTACTGCATCGCATGACCTAACGTAAAATAGAAACTTTAATACACACATACAAAGTAATCAAATGGTAGCATAAAAATTTAAGCACGTTCTTACCTTGAGCATTGATATAGCATTTGGCAAAGATGGAGACATCAAAGTGGAAGATGGTAAGTGTAGGAAGTTAGGAACGTGTTTCTGGAAGCTCGCCACTTCCAAAAGTATCTGTATCCTCATTCGACATTAAACAACATCTAAGCATCTACCAAAATTTCATTTCCTGCATAAAAATATGAATTCAGCACAACAAAGATTGTTATCATTTTTAGGCGTCCTTTAACAACAATGGTGTAATCTTCATCAAGGCCTATTATTGATAAGTACCACACAACATCAACTAAAGTTTATCAAAGTTCATATCAACCCTAAAATCAACAACAATCAATTTAACAACCCTAAAACATCAACATTCAATCTCACAACCCTGAATCATCAACGTTCAAAATTCACATCGATCATAAATAAGTACATAATTGCTTGCTAATTTACAGATTTAAAGGCCATCAATTTAACAAGCATAAATCTACGCATTTTTGGGCAGAAACATATCGAACATTAATATTGACATAAGATGGAGACTGTTGACCATGAAAAATAGCTCGAATCGTGGCAAACAGAATAATACTCCACGCAAGCTCCTTTCTGCATACGACAACACACCGTTAGTCACTTGTGGCCTTTTCCGATGAGGGTGGAGGTGGTCGCGAGCACCCCGACGGTCAAGTCAGTGTTTCAGTCAACCGGAAAATGATGCTCGACGGTGAAGCAGTCGTCGAGACCTGGTTGATGATGTGTGCAAATATAGTGAAAAGCCTTTTGAGTTAAGACTAGTGTATAAGGATTTAGATGGGAACCCCCACCTTACCATTGCGTGGGGGTATTTATACTAAAGAAGGGAAGAGGAGAACCGTCAGATGGGGAGACATTCAGATCTCGAATGGGTCGTCCTTTCATAGATGTCAATTCGTAGGTTAGCGGGCATTAAATGATTTTTAACATAGCAACTGAGTTGATCATTTGCAGCCTGTCACACATCCTATCAATCAGTCAGGGACTTGACTTTGGATAAAAAATTTCACAAAAGATCTTGGTAGAGGTGTGGTGAGGCAGATTGTGAAGCGTAATAAATGCGGAGTGCTGGCCTTTGCATCCACCGTGAATGACGGATGAGTTCGGATCTTCCATAAGGTTTAGAGTCATGAGATCGGTTCGTCTAACATGGATTCAAGTCGTTCGCGTGGCAACACTAAATCAGTTCGTTCGACATGTGGTGGGTGAAGTGGATGGAGAGGTGGAGGGCCTCAGAAGGCCCGTAACAGAGATTATGGGAAATACCTTTGTCTATCATCTCGTCAATGTTGCTGCAGAGGATGGAAATTGAGCGGTGGAGAACAAAGTGTGGTCAGAGAAGATTGGCTTTGAGCGGTGAAAAGATGTGTGGTGCCGGTGATTTCAAAGAGTGGGTTCGATGGTTTCAAAGTTTGATTTTAATATATGTGCCCATTCATACTTTTAAGTGTGGTCGGAGATGGAGAAGAGAGGTGTCTTTGGATCTTTTGTGATTCTCGCGCTCTGATTTTAAGTTCTTCTGCCATTCCACTTTTTGACTGACAAAAATAGGTTAGAGATGTTTATTTCATTTTAATTTTAGTAAAAAATAGCCACCCTAGTAAATAATAGCCGGTTCAACAATTCAACGTGGCATTGTTAGTAAGATGTATAAGTAGCAAACTTCGTAAATATATCTTGCAAGTAAAACTGTAGTATACACTAGTTATGCTACATGTATACAAGGACGGTGGGCTGGGGTGGGGTGGGTCGGTTCCTAGCCCACTGAAACTTTTTAGGTAAAAAAAAAAAAAATTTATGTACATATTAGTCCGACTTATAATCCGATCTTGAATCCGTTCCTACATATATATAATAATTTATATACACATGTTGTGAGACATAATTGAGTCGAAATTCCTTTAATCAATTAAGAATAAAAACTTTTCCAATCTCTTTTTACATTTTATACCTATGAAAATCATTACGTAGCTTACGGTTGCATTGATCCGTTCACCTTCCACATATTTATCTAAGTAGGGCTATAGACACTTCGCATATTTATCTTGCAAGTAGGGCTGTAGTACACTTCCATTTACAGAGCAAAGAAACGCAAGAACCTCGCACAATTGTGAAGCAAAAAATGCTAAACCTCACTCTTTCGACTCCAGCAGGAGGGAGCCTCTCACTAAAAAATCCCATCAAGTTCTCATTTTGTAATTCATTGGCACCCACTTCTCTTCTTTTTAACAAGAGAGAAGCCTTTTTCCTCGCTACACAGAATGCAAATGGCAATAAAGATATTTCCTTCGAAGTAAAATCTCAATACTTTGCACCCCAAGAACAACAACACCAGCAGCAGCAGCAGCAGCGGCAGAGGTCTTCTTTTGATTCTCCTTCACAAATCCAGACAGGTAAATTAAGGGTTTCTCCAAAAATGAGATTTTCATCTTTTTTATGCTTAAAATGTGATTTTGCTAAATGGGTTTAGCGTATGAACTTTTTTTTTTTAGCTGTTATCGCATGTTATTTTGCTATAATTTTTCTGTCTGAGAATTTTAAATTCTTATTTTAGGTGTTATCTTCGCCGTTTTCCATTTATCATATAACAAAAGGTCGTTTATGTAAAGTTTTTTGTTCTTAAACGTGATTTTCGCCCATCATTTTACAACACTTCTTTTATTTTCTTTGTTTCGAACCAGAGCCTTCTTTTATTTTCTTTTCAAATTAACACCTTAATGTGTTGCTGGGTTTTTTGGCCTTTCGAATTCCATGCTTAGGTGTAATCTGTACTAGGATTGGATGTACTAATTTTCTAAGAAGCGGTAAAGAGGGTAATTTCTAAGTTATTTGCTGAAGGGTTTTACTGTACTAGCTCATCTGGGAGAGAAGAGAATAAGACTGTCAAATTTAACTTTTGTTCCAAATTTGATTCTTAAGAATCAGAGTGGTTTTCATTTTCCACGGTTTAATTTTTATATCAACACACTAAATTGAGTTACTGTTATCAATGATTCATCAGCATTAATATTATGAATTACATGTATTTTGGATTTATTCCATGAGTTTTGTGCATGACAGGGCAGTTGCCACCGAGGATTTATGTAGGATATTCAGTATACAAAGGGAAAGCTGCTCTTACAGTGGAGCCTCGGCCTCCAGAGTTCTTTCCTTTAGATGTATGGTCCTCTAATAATAATTGTTAGAAGCTGGTTCCAAGTTCTTGTGTTACAGTCTGTGCATTGTTTTTGAATATAGGTATATATTATCGTTTATATATGTAATATGTTTGTTTATGGAGCAGTCTGGGGCATTCAAAGTGTCAAAGGAGGGTTATGTGTTGCTACAGTTCGCACCTGCTGCTGGTGTTCGCCAATATGATTGGAGTCGAAAGCAGGTCACTACTACTTCAGCTTTTATTCATTCATTGCATTTGTGTCTGCAGGCATGTGCATGAGTGTATCTCTGTTTTAGCACAGATCAGAGTTAACTTCAAATTGAATTGCCAGAAATGGAATTATTCAACAAATAAACTCATGCTTTACATTAATTCTTGGGATATCCTTTTTTGGTAGTATAACTTAAGAAGAATACAATTCATCATCAATGATTGGTGATATTTTTGAAGTTTCCAAATTTGCCTAAGCTTATCCTTTACAAACAATCATGTTTTTACTCTGTAATAGAAAAACATGAGGCTTTATTCCATTTTGAAACCACAAGGATGTGAGGAAGATGATACTATTGCATTTCCTTGAGCTTGGCCTGCAAATTTGTGTTTGTTTAGCTGAATGTATGTCTTTTTGCATATCTCCAGGTATTTTCATTGTCGGTGATGGAAATAGGAAATCTAATCAGTCTTGGGGCAAAAGACTCGTGTGAATTTTTTCATGATCCTTTTAAAGGAAAGAGGTGAGATTATTCTCCGAAAAACTAGCTAGCAATTTCTTTCCAGTAAGGAAATGGCAGCCCTAGTGTTTCATAGTCCAAACAATTGGTCATCTTTGTTTTGTTGCTATGCATAAAAGGGGAATCCAAGATAGCTAGGGTTTGTTCTTTCCATGCATGTTTGGTACGTTTTAGTGGACAACATAATTTACATTATTATTATTTTTTTTTTCTTTTCTTCCATTTCACGGGGTTATTTAATTATCACTACCAAACATACGATAAGTGAACCCCGTTGTTCTTTAGGTATCGAGACTGTTGCGCAGTTTGAAGTTTTAGCTACTGGCGTACGAGTCTTTAGAAGACTCCATAACATAGGAGCGTATAATTTATTCATTGAACAAGAAATAGAAAGGGGATCGAAGAAGAGAAGAATTGAGGGCAAAGATGAAATATTTTTATTCATATAATAAATGATTGAATATTACAATAATTAAACCCTTTATTTATAGTGCAAAAATTACGAACTTCTACTAAACTAAAATTGAATCAAAATATCAAAACTAATTTTATCCAATTTAATTGGAATTAAACTTTATTTTAAACTTCTATCTAAACTACAACTCTATCTTTATCTGTATCTCAATCATTTCTCTTCGACTAAGAGAATTTGATTTTGGCGAGGTAGACTAGAATTTCATACTCCAATAAGATTAAACTTGTGTCTTGACCAAACCAAGCGTCGGTACATATATCATAACTCATCCAAAGGGAAAAGTCTTTCTTATGAACTAAATATCAAAATTAATATTATCTAATCTAATTGAAATTAAACTCTTTTTAAATTTTGACAACGAACATGACAAGGAACAGAAAAGAAAGCAGTGCAAAGAAGAGAAGAATTGACGGCAAATGAAATTAATTTATTCATATATTCAAGGGATGTTGTGTATGAAGGTGGTTATAAGGTTTGGATGGATGGTGGTGTGTGTATGGATTGGATGGAAAAGATTGGTTGCGATGTTAATTTATTTTTTGGTTTTGAGAAGGAAAGATTTGTAGGCCAAAAGAAAACGACTTGCTCTGCTACCAAATTGACGCAAGAGTTTATAATTTGTTAACGAACAAGAAAGAGAAAGGATGTCCAAGAAAAGAAGAAATGAGGGCAAAGAAGAAATATTTTTATTCATATAATTAAGGGCTGAATATTACAACGAATAAACCCTTTATTTATAGAGCTAGAAACTGAAAAAGAAGCAAAACTTGAACGAACTTCTACCAAACTAGAATTGTAAGAAAATATTGAAATTAATCTTATCTAATCTAATTGGAATTAAACTCTATTTTAAACTATAACTCTTATCTTTATTTGTATCTCCATCACTACCATTTACATAGATTTTGTTGATTGGCTTCAACAGTTAATCAAACTATCTCACAGAAGCATCCTTTACTGGTCTGGTTGTTTTTTAGCAAGCTTTGCCCCTTTTTCTATTGATATGTCTCCAATAAAAAATATATGGTTCCAAAAGATCTCGTCTGTCATTTGTTTGTTTCTGGTTTATTTTAAGCAGTGATGAAGGTAGGGTCAGAAAAGTGTTGAAGGTGGAACCCTTGCCGGATGGTTCTGGCCACTTCTTTAACCTCAGTAATCCTTTCTCCTTCTCCTCCCTTTTTATCTACCATCTACTTTATTTCTTTCTTCATGTGAAACCATTGCAATATTTTTTTTAATAGTTATCTCTTTTTTTACATATAAATTATTTGATTGCTATTTTAAAAATTTTTGGATTGTTGGATGATTTAAAGGTGTTCAGAATAAGCTCATAAATTTGGATGAGAGCATTTATATTCCCGTTACGAGGGCAGAGTTTGCTGTCTTTATATCAACATTCAATGTAAGTTGCAGTTTTTCTGCCACCTTAATTTTTTTTTCCCTAAGATTTTGTGGGAAAATGTTCCTTGTCTGTTGCAGCAAGTATAAATAACATAAATAGGTGGAGCATGTTGAAAAAGAAATGCCTAGTTTACCCAATATTAAACGTCTGGGATTAGTTTCCAATATAAAATATAATGAAAGAGCAATAACAAGAACAAAGAAGCATGCTCGCTCGAGGTGGTGGGGGGATGTCTACTGGGGTTGGGTCAATTTAATTGGATTCCAGCTATGGATGAGACTAACATCTTGCTCTTCATCGTAACCACCATTATGTGTATAGGGTACATGGAAATGATAAAATGATTTTGGTGGTTTTGTCCATCCATTGTACAAGCTGGTTTGCAATTGCTTTTGTAAAGTTCTTGTTATAGAGAAAATGTTACAGATCACAGAGCACGTTTGGATAAAACCTAATAAAAATAAGTACTTTTTCAATAAGTAAAGATTTACTTTTAAAGGACATTTGGCAAATAGAGTTTTTTAAAATTAACTTTTATACTTAACCAGCTCATGCATATGCATCTAGCATTGAGTTGTCCATCTCCTCGTATAGTAACTGTTGTCATGTGCATTTCCATTTCTGCATCCCATATAAGGTCCTCATGGTTTTGTGCAGTATATCTTGCCATACCTTTTAGGCTGGCATACGTTTGCAAACTCCATACGACCAGAAGGTGAAAGTCGTGCTAATGCCAGATCTGGAGTAGATCATGAATGGAACAGATAGTGCTCACTGCTTCAGTAGGAGGTTTGCTAGTTAAGAGCAGGACTGTTTTTGGATTCTTGACTTTTGTAATTTTTTCTCTCCTTTTCTTCCTATTTTCTTGCTTGTAGTGCTATGTAGTATGCTTGGTGAGAAGGGCAACTGTTCCTGATAATTTTACCAATTTAGAGGTTACCCTTTCGCAGAGGTGGTGATATTCCCAGATTATATGTTGGAACGGAGTCGTGAGGTTTTGTCATTTTCCCATCTAATTTAGTCCACTACATCGTATCGAATGTGTACCAGTTTACTTTTGTCGAATTTAGTTTTTTCCCTTTTTAAATAAAATGAAATAGTTACTTAGTGAGGAAGATTGGTTGGATTGACCAATTGTTCTGTCTTTATATACCTGTTTATGCAGATTTTACGATTGTCTCTGCATAGGTCCAATTAGCTGATCTCATTTTTCAAGAAAAGATGGTCTTAGGATTCGAATTTGTATCATGGATACTGAAAGGACCTGAACCATTATGGCTTTGATTAGCTCATAAGAATTTTTCAGCTGCAGGATTTGAATATATTTTATAGTTTAAATATGTAGGCTACAGTTTTATCACAAAGGAACTAATGGACATAGTTTTGTTTTGTATTTGTACCGAGTTATTGAAGCAATCTTGTTTTTTTTTTAGGTTAACCATCAAGTGTACGCTCGTTATGCAGTATTAAATACGATGAGCAATATTTGGCTTCTTTCATTTCTTTAATACTTTGTAGTGTTATGACATTGTCCCTACTCAAAACACCATGACAGAAGTGTTGTATAGTAACAGGAATCAAAAGCAGAAACGGAACAACATAATTTATCGACAGCATTACAGTTTAGTACTAAGGTTTCCGCTAAAGTTTCCACTTAGGTTTCCGCTGCTTGTCCACCCTTCTTGAACTTGAATTGAATACTGCATGTGCCAAAGAACATCTTCAACCGTTGGCCGCCTGCTAGGATCTTTAGATAGGCAGTTTATGGTGATCTGAACTACAGTTTGTAACGATTCATATGCAAATGTCCCTCGAATGGCAGGATCCATTAAATCTCGTAGCTTTGAGGCAGATTCTGCTAAGCTTCTTTCGAGCTGTGACAAAAAGTTGAACTGACGTTAGACTGAATGAGCCAGGAAGCTATGTAGAGTGTGTTTTACGCAGTAGTGAACTGTGGATTTTAACTTACCTGGAACTTTAGGTCATCTAATTCACTCTGCGAGTTGACTGGTTTACCGGTGATAATTTCAGTTAGAATAACTCCGAGCCTATAAATATCATCCTTCTCTGAATTTCCAGTGCTGAGCATCGAGTTTTCAGTTAAGACAAAAGTAAGCTAAGGAAACAAATAAAGTTTAGTAAGTTAGGAGAATCACCAACTGAGCTGATTTGAGTCATCTTGTCCATGAAGTGGGCTTTCAATACCAACCTAAAAATAAGAATTTTACATATTTTGGCATTTGTCTCATTAGTATAAGCTCAAGAATTCGATAAGAATAAAAAGTCAAAATCTATGTCCATCATACGAACATGTCTAGTATGCTTGCCAAATATGCACTTAGTGTTTTGTAAGTTATAACCCGTGATTCTGTGTGATATTACCTTGGACGGCAAGGATATGTTATAGCAGCTAATTTTTGCAGTCAGACTTTCGTCCAACAGGATCGTCTCGATTTTGAGGTCATTTCCGAGGACTCCTCCGGTATGAAGGTATTGGATTCCCCTTGCGACACCCATCGCAATCCCCATTCTCTGTGGCCATTTCAGAACTTCCCTCTTTCTCCAATCTGCCAAATGGGAAACATAAATATAATACATTTATTAGGAATCAGGCTTCACTTTTTAACAGACAAGAAGGCTAATTAGATTACCGGTAAGATGATCTCTTAGTGACCCCTTGGTGACGTTTTCGAGGACAATAAAGACACTGCTAGACGTGTTAGGATGGTCGTGGTACGTGGTTATGCAGTGTCCGAGAACGCTGACCAAATGCCGATGCCTCAGCTTCGATATTACTTCCATGTGTTGCTGCAGAACTTGAGGTGAATGCCTCTGTTTGAGCTTCAGGCACTTCACTAGGACCACTGATCCATCTCTAAGCCAACCTTTATAGAGCTGTTGAAAATTCGAAATGGATACAGAACACATTAGCAAGCAGAAATGTATACATACTAATTTTAATATTGGCTTGTTCGGTGAGGTTCACTTTACAGTTCCGAACATTATTATGAAAGTGAATAAGTTGAAAATTTTGTTCGTTATAGTGTTCACTACTGCTGCGTATGCAGACCGACTTCTTTACCTGGCCATGGGATCCTTCCCCCACCAGATTAGATGTGTCAAAGTTGTTTGTTGCGTCATCCATTTCCTCCAGTGTAAAAACATGATATGGTGGAAGTCCCAGTGATGACAACCTGATTGGCCTTGGCACATACCCTAAGAAAATACATTGACAATACAAATTTAGAAAGCATAATATTTCAATCATGTTATATGTACATTTTGTTTTACATCATTTTTATATTGTGTTACATGTCGGCAAATGATTTGACATTTAAAAAAAAAGGCACTTTCTTGTCCTCCACTTTTTGAATTCCCACCCAATGTCAAAAAAGGTGTAAATCATGGAATGTACACACTGTAATTCTAAATATTTTTGGATTATTGTTAAGGATTAAGGTCTAATTCTTGCCTACGAGAGTGATAATAAACAGAAAAACAAGCAAAGACAAACACAGATTTATATGTTTTCATCCTGGATGTGAGTTTTACATTTACTTACCCGGCGTACTCAAAACTGGCCTTAAAAACCCTCTATATAGTAGTTATATAGGTCGATTTTTAGTCGAGCCGATAAGTATACAATAAGATTAAGAGCCGATAAGTATACAATAAGATTGACACATTTCGACAAGACTAACGAATACATGGGGTTATGAACTTACTTCCATTAACCATCGGGGAGCCGCCAACATTGTTCTTCTCAATTACAAAACTATCAGATTCACATTGATCAGTACCATTTCTGTGCACTTTTCTGAAGATGGCAAGGATTAAGAAGCCTAAAAGGCCTAAGATTGCCACAATTCCCCCAATAATACCAAGAACAAGGCCAAGTTTTAGGGTGGATTTCTCCTGGTTTCTTGCAGGTGGCTCAACTGCTAATGCTTCGTTGTGGCAAAACTTATACCGATGCTGATATTTGGAGGTCGAATTCGACAGACAATTCCACGCCATGCTGACCGTACGATTTCTCGAGTTTGATGCAAGGCAAGAAGGCAATTTCCCAATCAAAAGGTTGTTAGAAATATCCACAAAAGTAAGATTCCCATTGCAAGATACATTGCCTGAAAGTGCACCGCTTAACTGATTTTTTGACAGATTGATGTACTGAATTGATGGCAGAGAAAACAAGAACGAAGGGATTGGTCCGACGAGCTTATTGGAAGAAACATCGAGTACTTGAAGTCGATTGAGCTTCTTCAATTTCGAAGGAATTTCAGATCTCAAAGAATTATTTCCAAACGAGACATG
Source organism: Fraxinus quadrangulata (assembly GCA_903798255.1). Taxonomy (NCBI): domain Eukaryota; kingdom Viridiplantae; phylum Streptophyta; class Magnoliopsida; order Lamiales; family Oleaceae; genus Fraxinus; species Fraxinus quadrangulata. Next base: position 25,811 of record CAIGRB010100915.1, read on the forward strand.
TATTAGATTGTTGCCTAAGGATGGAAATTCGGGCCCGAGGTGATTGTTACTCAAATCGAGTTCTTCAAGCATTTGTAGGCCTTTCAGATCAGGAACACTTCCATTGAGCAAATTATTCTTCAAGAAAAGGCTTCTTAAATTCTTGAAAGTGGCTATTGATGGAGGCAGGGTACCAAAAATGAAATTTGAACTGATATTAAGTACTTCAATAGATCGAAACCGGTTAATCTTAGCTGGTAGTGGCCCCCATAATCCTAATGAAACAAGCGATAATTTCTTTAAATTTGAAAGTTTAGTTAGGTCAGTGAAGAATGAATCCAGGGAAAAATTTTCAGACAAAGTTTTCTGAGAAACTGCAAATGTTCCAGGTGACAACCTAGGAATCTCAGAAGAAAAGGTTTTGTTTCCGACTATTGTTAATTCAGTTATGTGATTGTCTGAACAGATTATAGCAAGAGAAGGGGTTTGAGGCAAATAACAAAAGCTTGTCCAGTTACTCCATTCTTGAAGAACTGGTGGATATTCAAGAAGCTGTTGAACTTGGAAAAGGATTCTAGTTTCTGTTGGTACTAATTGTGCAGTGGAAACTCGAACCGAAAGAAGAACAACGAAGAAAATACTGAAGAGAAGACAAAAAAATTCCATTTTCAGGAAACAAGATCTGTGCCAAACTATAAAGATCATCAGCTACACCGGGACTAAGACGCGAGCCAAACTCCTACGGGAGGCAGCAATGAGAAATTTCTGCAATGGGCAAAAGCCCGGCAAAACAACTAGAAAAGCTTAGGTTGCAAATCTTGCAATTATTGTGAGAATAAAAGGGCTAGGATTTCACCTGATTAGTAAACAGAATATAAGTGATCATGGGTTGTTTTTAGTACTTAATAGTGTGTGATAAAAATAGTGGCTTTCATCTTGCTTTTTGCACCACTTGCTAATACATGGAAAAAATCTCTTTAAAAAAGAGAAGAATAAAAAAAGTAGGTCACATTGTCTAATCCACCGAGTAGTCGAAAAGGCTCGTTTGACGAAGTAGACGGGTGACATTGTATACTAATAATGTAGAAAAAAAGAGAGTGAATTATTGTCTTTACATTGTCCAGGAGTAATGCTATTTAATAGCAGTGGTCTTTAATATCGATCTAGATGACACGACTTGTATTATTAAATTATAGGTTCAATTAAATATAAGAAATTATAACTCATTTATTATGGTCTATCACGTGCTTTAATACTACTGATACTAGATAACATTATTCATAGTCCAGTCATGTACTGTCTAATGCATGTTAGCTCTTAATGAATACATAACATAATTAACAAGACTTTAGCTTTCTTTGTTCCCGGAGTAATGCTCGTATATTACAATTTAAGATGTTTGCTAAGCAATATTCAACGGAATTCAACAGTACAGTAAACAAAATTTTAACCATTTTTTTTTTTTCATCATTTAATATATCAAATACCGTGTACCGAAACTTGAAACTATGAAATTAGTGAGAATAGAATTTAATGTGGTTGACAGAGTCAGGGAACTGAAGTTGAAGTTTCCATGTAAGTTGAGCTAAAATGCATTTACTAATTGAAGCTGTCTGCACAAAAAGAAAGAAAATTAATTCCCCGTCTTGGAGTACGTAGACCACATGTGCAGTCGGTGTTGAAATTGCATACTGTTCGACGGCTACGATGCAAAAGTCAACTTGGAATATTTAAGATTGCAGGTACCCTGATGTTTGACTATTTTAAATTTGGTAGACCAGCATGCACTGGAAGTGTTCACGAGCCGTATGGCACGTGAGATTGAGGAAATCGAGCTAATTAATTTGTGAATTAAGCTACTTATATATTTCATTATCGTATTATGGTTGACATTTCATCATATGTAAAAATCGAAATAATTGATTATTTTAAATGTTAAAATCAATGACAAAATTGTGTGCCACATCATAGGATGTCAACCAAGATGTAAACATAGCGAAACTGTTAATTTGTAGTAGAAGTCTAAAATTGAAATTTGTCAACTCCACATATATCGTTAGGGTGAATTGAAAGGAGTCGGCGCAATTGACTTCAAAATTGTTGAGAATGAAATTATAGTAATCTTGTATCTTTACTTGTAGCATGGCTCGCATCATATTGGAATTCATATTATTTTGGATTTCAATAAAATGTTGTAACTAACAAACTAAATGGTAAATGTACTAAATGAATCATTTAGACACCAACTCGATCCAAAATATCCAAGTTACTTGAGTGAAAAAGTATACAAATCCCTTTGCTATGAGAAAACGTCAAATTATCCTCAAATTTCATGTTGTAAAAAAAAAAAAGAATGGAAAACAAAAATTCAGAAGAATTGGTAGAGGGGATTAAAGAGTATTAAATGCTGCATGTGAGTTGTGACTAAAGATTTTAGTAAACCATGAAACTGACAGATTATAAAGATTGGCATGTACATGTTACATTGAATGACCGTCGTACAAGAATTATTTTCCTGCCTCATAAGTCATAACTCATTCATGAATTATTTTTTAACATATAAATTACATTTTTCCAACAGGGTTGAGAAGAAAACCCTATTTGGTAAAGGCACATGTCTTTGAACTGGTTTATGGCAAATGAGGATTGTAAAGTTGGATCGAGTAGGACCGATGATCTTTAAGACTAATTGCTAGCGATACTGATTACGATCTTTCGATCTTATTTAATTTCTAACACTGCATATGGAATGCTACTTGAATAATCACACAAATTTACAGTTCAAGACTTTATAAGATTTTCAAATTTGATCACCAGCTAATTGAGTCATATAATGCATTAAATTGAGTCATACATGTCCCTATGAATTGTTTGTTGCAATTTCCTCTAATATAATTTCCCGAAAGGGTTGCAGTGAAATGTTCTTTTAAGGTATATGAAGACAAATAATTAAGGTATTCTGTCGGTGGAGAGACAGTGTCACTAAACTAAGTGCAAACGCTAGAGGCAACCTTGTCATCACATACTTTAATGATGAATTAGTACCAACTACTCCATGGTTCACATCAAAAATACATTCATTTTCTCTTTGGATTTTAGTTGTGAAGATATTTTCTAAAATTTTTGGGCCCCAAGACGAAATATTCTCCTCGAGAACGTAGAAACAAATATTATAGCAATGATTCCAAATATTTCAAGAACGTAGAAACAAATATTATAGCAATGATTCCAAGTTGCAAAGATGTGATTGATATATACAGTGATATATCATGTTAATTGTTACTATCGTCGTGTTTGACTTTGTCCACTCCGATACACACAATTATGCATTTTTTATTGAGATCGAATCTTGATTTTTCCTCAAGAAAAACATTTGATTTTGCTTTTTGTACATAAAAAATGTATATAATGATGTAGAGGAAAAATATTTGATAAAAAAGTTAATTGTGTTTTAAAATGATAAATGGTAGAGTAACATGTATCATTATTTAATCAATTATATAAATTTTGATATACATGTAGCAATATCCAAAAATACTATAGTTGTTAGCACGTAGTGTGCTTGATCTATGGAGTGCGTATTTCGGCAAAGGTTTGCTTAATTTGAACGTACTGATTCGATCAATTATGAAATTCCGTTTAAAAGGATTAATTCTTTGAGACGTAGAATGCTTTAAAGTTTAAACATGATGTTGCTAACTATTCATATTATGTTCGCTCGAATCGTGGTAACATTTACAAGATTTAACAAGCACATGCCATCAATGAAACTTATAATAATTAATAGTTTCATTAACAATAATTAATCGTGAAATTCATAAAAGGCCAAAGTGTAGTAGGTATTAATTATGCCTTGGGAAAGCAAATCTATGAATTAAATAATATCCTTAAATAGTAAAGCTGCATCCATTTCATATCCTCTTAATTAATGAAGGAGATTTTGTAATGATTAATTTAATTTTATATTTCTCTTCTTTATGTAATTTTAATTAGAATCTATGAAGCTGGCAACGTTGAAAAGTCAAGATTATTGGTCAATTAGAGATTAGTCGTATTTATAATATAGCATAGATTTTTTTTTTCCTTGAATAATTTGTTGTCTTATTTTTAGTTTTGAAGAAAAATGTACCAAACCTATGTTTAAAGTTTAAGTGCCCATTTGACCCCATTATTTTACATTATAATGAGATGAATATAATTTTTTTTGGAAAATATGTGATTAAAAA
>CAIGRB010100915.1:42579-53156 GCA_903798255.1 Fraxinus quadrangulata
ATTTAATTTAATAACAGCTTCACACAATAGAGAAATCGATGAACTAGATAATACAAACACCAGCGATTGCATTTAATCTATTTAAACATTCTTCCTAAGATTCAATAACCTCTATCGAAAATCATTAAATCCAAGTCCTTCACAAGTTAAAGGAATTAAACAATTATGGATTTGATGTTTAACTTAGCTATAGATTGCAAGACATGAGAAACTAATAGGCATTTTTACCAATCAAGCATGGCAACCATATAATTACGCGCAGAAGAATGTTCAATATTGAAACTATAGATTAAACAATGAAAATAGATGGATCTCACAGTTATAATGTTTCCAAGGCTTCGGTATCCTTCGATCAAGCGTAAAAATTTAGTTACAAATCATGAATATAAAAGAAAAATAGAGAAGAATGAAGTTAGGAAGCGTTTCCTGCGTTCTGCGTCGAGTTTAGGGTTTATATGGTGTGAAGAGATTGGTTTCCATACGTAGTTGAATCGGATTAGGAAATTGAAAATCGTGTCTTAGAATGAACCATGTGTATGCATGGTTATATTGGTACGTAAGCACAATATTGGTAAATTGGCCTCAAGTTGGGAAAATTGGCAGCTCGCATACGCAAGGCCTGCAGGCTTGTGAGTATGCACAATACATTTTTTCCCTACCTAATAGCTTTCAGTATGTTGCTCATATCTTTTTCTATCAATATCTGATTGAGGTGATTCAAGATGCATTGGAAATCTAACTCAAAGAGCTACAACTTTGCTTCAAATATCATCTTCCAATTCGATCATTTTCTATGTCAAAAATGGGTCTCAATATGAGACTAAAAATCGGTGCATAACTTTTTCGATTGAAAATTGATGTGTGTTCATACTTTGATGATATTTCATTCCTTTGATGGCTTCTTTCATTAATTGACCTCTAACACTCTCGAATCTTCATTATAACACTCTCGAATCTTCATTATAAGGTTAGACACAAGTTTAGAGTATTTGCACTTTAGTCCTCGAACTTTCGCTTTCTTTCATTTTGGTCCTTATTTGTTTATTTCTTCTAAATTACATCTTATTCATAGAATTGCCTCCTAAACCAAAATATGAGATTAATAAGTACATTTTAGCATTAAATAATCATACGAGCGCATTAAATAAAGAGGAAAAATATACATTTTACATTCCTATCATGTACTCAAGCCATACTTTGTAGATAAGGATGACGCATCCAGAAATAAGCATAAACAGCCTGTGTTTGAATTGAGGAAAGCCGGAAAGAAGGTTGCTGAAGCTATACTTGACCATCGTACTACTCGAGTTTCTAGGAAATATTATCAAGAGTACTTAGTCAAATGGAGTGGATGCAGCAGCAAGGAGAATACTTGGGAAATAGAAAAAGACCTTGGATCCTTCAAACCATTAATTGAAGAATACCATGCATCAATGGTACCGAGAACATCGCCAAAACAAATGGGGAAGAATGTCAATGAATGCAGCTTTACTCCCCTTGACACAATCGCAACCATAGTTTGCCCAACTTCGACCGCACAATGTAAATATTAGTTCAGTTTGAGTTGTAATTTTCTTTCCATTGTAATAATTTATTTCAATTGTAAAATACCATTGATATTGGTAAACTGTTAGTATGATTCTTCGTCATTTAAACGTCTACTCTTGTCATTTAGGTTTTTGTTCCGCAAGCTATTATAAGGGGTATTAGTCATTCAAAAATCTTTCAAACTTACTAGTGTTCGTCCCTGCACTAGCCATTGTAATTTTCTGCTTTTATCAATCAATGATCAATTTACTTTCAATACAAGATACAAATTGTAATCAAATTTTCTTTCGTCTCGAAACGATCGAGTAAAGGCGGAAGGTAGTCTAGCGGAGCAGACTACTGTCACATGGTGTCATTTTCTATGCTAGGAAGAAAGGCATCCCGTGAAAATTGGTATTGTATTAGTTCCTAAACTCTTTATTGGAGAAAAATATGTTGCCGGCAAATGCTAGATGCATATGGCCCATATGCCAAAAACTAACTTGTCGTTGTCGATGGTACTCTAAAGAAACCACCGGACACTCAATTGCAGTGATAGGCATCTTCGTTAGTTGATTGTTGCTGATGGTACTCTAAAGAAACCTCTGGGATTGTTGCAGTGATATGGCTCTGTTTCCTCTTAAACTCCATTGATAGGCATCTTCGTTAGTTGATCTATTGTACCCAATCTTCTAGTGTTTGGGCCGATCTAGACAACCGCTTTTTCTCAAACCAATCACATGTGTCTCTATCATTTCCAACGTGATATGGCTAACCTCAAACAAAACACCATGTGTGTCACCACATACTACAATACAATCAAAGAATTGTGGGATGAAATCACCGTCCTAACCGATCCCAATTCCTATAGTTGTGATACTCGTAAAAAGGACAAAGAAACTACTAATGCTAAACGGCTCTTTCAACTTCTCATTGACCACAATAACACATTCTCCAATATCCAAAGTCATATCCTCACCATGGACCCTCATTCCCACTATCTCTAGAGCATATGCTACCATACATCAATAAGAAACCCAGCATCTCCTGTAAATTCCTTTATTTCCCAACCCCGAAACCTCTGCCATGGCTATTGCGCGTACCCATTCTCTAGCCACCTACGATTTTCATCCTTGCAATGGTGAAAAATGCACCATATGTGGGAGGGTGGCCATTTGGAGACCTCTCACTTTGAAATTATCGGCTACACTACCCATTGGAACACCAACAAATCCAAGAAGTCCCTGCACACAAATTAAGCTTCGGTCAGTAATCGGCCATCTACTGTCTGCCACTTCAATCCTCCCACTTTGAGTACAATTCTTGGCCTCTCTAATGAGCAATACCAGCATTTGATGATCCTCTATCACCCCAATGCTAATGTCATCTCCACCTTCTCCGATATTCCTCTCTCAATTGCCCAAATTCCTTGGATAATTGATATTGGGGCTTCAACTCATATATTATGTATCTCAAACTTATCTTAAAGCTATCACATTTCCTCAATCCCAATCCCTCACATTACCTATAGGTTCCATGGCCCAAGTTACTTGTATGGACCACATTTTAATTTTCCGTCACGTCTTTATAATGTTCTTTTTGTCCCTACCATTAATTATAATTTCATTTCAATTAGTCAACTTACTAAATCATTCAATTATGTTATCGTTTTTTCTTCCACTATTTGTTTATTTTTGGACTAACACATGAAAAATCTGATTGGGATGGGTGAAGAATATGGAGGCCTATACCATCTTAAGCACTTTACTCTAGCAGCATTCCAAATGACAACTAATCCTACAACCACTCTTAATTTATAGCATCTTTGTTTAGGCCATTCTTCAAATTCTTGCATTCCTAAATCTTTATGCAGTTCAAATAATACTAAATATTGTGATAGTTGTATTCGAGGTAAACATATACTCCTCCATTTCAAATTGGTTGAGAATAAAAGTACTTTTATCTTTAACCGCATTTATTGTGATATTTGGGATGGATATTCTTCACCCTCCACAACTGGTGCATATCAATTTCTTACAATTTTTGACGATTTCTCATGCTTTACTTGGGCATGCCTCGTGCCTTTTAAATCTGATGAATTTACTTGTCTCTCAACATTTATTATAATGGTCTAAACATAAATTGATTGTCTTATCAAACAGGTTCGATCCGATAATGGTCAATAATTTCTTTATCATCAAATGCAACAATTCTTCTTTGACCTTGGTATCATTCATTAACGTACCTATTTTAAGACACCCCAACAAAAGTATCGTCACCTATTAGATGTGGCTTGATGTATTTGCTTTAATGCACACTTACCTATTTCATTCGGGGTGAATGAAAACTTACTACTACTTATTTAATTAATCGCATACTAAATCTCTCTCTTAATGACAACCCCTTACGAACACACTTTAAATATTCATCGAGACAAATATTTCCCTTGTGGTACATCATGCATATTCCTGGGCTACTCTCAAAATCCACACACCTATCGTGTTTATGACTTACAAACCAAGAAGATATTCCTATCTCATGATGTACTTTTTGTGGAATCTATTTTTCCCTTTGTTACTACCATGCAAACCTCTGAACTTTATCACTACACACCATTATAGATGATCCACGTTTTCTAGATATGCCACATACCACCCTAGCTTCATCCTATAATACATATGGTGCTTCTACCTCATCTCCCAATCATCCTAACCAGCCATTGTACCACACATATCCCTACCACCAGATAATGATAAATTTCCCAACTCTCTAGAGACTGTCACATCCTCTTCCCCGTCATCTAGACCTTGATGTATTATCACTCATCCTACATATCTTCAGGACTAAATTTGTGCAGATCTACCTCCGAAGGACCTACATTCGTTGTCTCATTCCCAGCCTTTCTTAGGTACGATTCACACTTTGCCCAATTTCCTCTCTTTTTGTCTCTTTAGTCCGAAACATTTTACTTTTCTCTCTTCTATCTCCAAAAATGTTTAGGACTTAATCTTTACTCTCAAACTATCTTTGAGGCTCATTGGCAAAAGGCCATGCATATGAAATTCAAGCCTTGGAGGCCAATCACACATGGACCCTTGAAAACCTCCCTCCTAGTAAGAAGGCCATTGGTTGTAAATGGGTTTACTGAACAAAATTGCATACAAATGGTTTCGTCAAACACTATAAGCTTTTTTAGTTGCATAAGGCTTCACTCAGTAGAACGTCTTAGTTATAATGACACTTTTGCTCTTGTAGCTAAACTTGTTACTATCCCCTGTCTTCTTGTTGTAGCTGCAGCCAAACTTTGGATTATTCAACATTTAGATATTTACAATGCCTTCCTTCATAGTGATCTTGATGAGAAAATGTACATGCAAGCTCCATCGGATATTGTCATCAGGTGGAGATACACGTATGTCGTCTCCACAAATCTCTATATGGTCTCAAACAAGCCTCTCACCAATGGCTCAAAGTTATCTCATGTTCTCACCTTTGTAGGTTTTGGTCAATCCACGACTGATCATAGTCTCTTCACTAGACCAATCATACAACATTTATCGTCATCCTTATCTATGTTGATGACATTTTAGTTGCTGAAAATGACATCTCTGCCATCAATTAGGGTACCTTGCACAGACTTTCAAAATTGAAGACCTTGGTGATCTTGAGTATTTTCTAGGAATTGAGATTCCTCGATCACCTACCAACATCTTTATCAATTAGAGAAAATATACCTTAAACGTTCTTTCTAATTTTGTTCCATTATGCTCTCGTCCTGCCTATTTTTCCATGGAGGAACATTGTGAACTCAATAACTCCGATGGTGATCTTCTGGAAAATCCCGGCTCATATCGGTGATTAATAATTGGTTGTATGATCAATATAACCATTTCTCGACTATAAATAATCTTTCCTGTCAATATTATAAGTCAATTCATGCACACTCCTCTCGAACCTCATCTTCATGATGCTCATCGCTTGCTCTGCTATTTGAAGACCATTACTATTTATGGCCTTTTACTCTTATCCTCGTGCAATTTTCAAATATTTGCCTTTTGTGACTCTGATTGGGCTAGTTGTCCACTTACACGAGCTCCACAACTGGTTTCTTCATCAAATTAGGTGGCATCCCATCTCTTAGCGCCTAAAAAAACAAACTAATGTCCTTCGCTCTTCTGCTGAAGCTGAATATAGTGCGATGGCCACAACAAGTTGTGAACTTGTTTGGCTTCGCCTATTTCTACAAGAACTCATAATGCCCATCCACATTGCTCTTAAGCCAATTTTCCATGAAAGAACCAAATACATTGAATTAGATTGTCATCTGGTTCATGAGAAAATTAGGTTGGTACTCACTTCTTTATATGTCTCAACCTCTCAACAACAAGCTAATAGTTTTACTAAACCCACGAGTCATGAATTGTTTTTTTTTTTCGATCCAAGTTGAACATTACAGACTTCCATCCTCCAACTTGAATAGGAGTATTACAAGATGCTAGAGCTTGATTAGCATAAATCATAACCAATTGCACAAATCAAGCAAATGTTTACCCATATATCATTATAGCTCAAAGTTTTCCACCTATAAATGTATACACAAATCACTGTATATCAAAGGAATATATGAGAGTTTATCTTCTTCCTTTATTCTCAATATTCCTCCGTATCAAATTTAATAGCTTTCATCTCCTTCATCAATTTTTTTTGCAATAACCGCTTCAATGGCTAATGAGACTAATGAAAATAGATACAACTTTTACTTTAATTTATAAAGATTCTTTATTATCTTTACTGCATTTAAAGTATTAGGTGTCCTTATTTTGAGAAGTTTTTAGAGACCAGAGGCAATTTTCACTTAATTATTATTTTGGTCCAAATACGACCAACCGTCAGATCATGTTAGTAAAGTGTTTTTTGATTAAAATTATAAAATTATGGAATCTTTTTCAAATTTTTTATCTAGTCTTGAAATTTTATTGAATCACAGAATCGTGATCCAGAGTCATTGTTCTGGCTCGTTAACATTTAGTAGTATTAGAGAACAACTATGTCTTGATGGAGACGAATTTGTGTTTGTGGAAACTTCTTGGATAAGATTCAGTATTGGATGGATTAGAGGAACCTGAAGGAGCTTGCTACAATAGAATCAACAACTACTTCACCTAGCAAGGATTTATGAGGAGCAAAACCAACTACTACATCAAGACCCAAGATACAAAAAAAACTATACTTATTGTCTCTCTATATGATGATGATGCCATCTACACATAAATATGAAAAGATAATCGAGAAATTTAAGAAGACATGATGACTCGAGATGACTGATATGGTTTAATGCATTAGTTTCTTGGTATTGAGATAACTCAAGTTTAAGATGGGATCTTCATTAATCAAAAGAAGTATACTGCTAGTCTCATAAAGAAGTTCAAGATAGAAGAGTGCAAGACTGTAGCAATTCCGCTAGATAAGACCAAATCACTGAAAAAAGAAGAGGTATTTAGGCATGACAATGAGCCGAGTTGAACTAGCTCGGTCCCATTGCCCATGAGCTCGCTTTTTTTTAGATTTTTGAAAACCCTCGTCATTTTCTCTAAGTTATGGGACTGGATACTTAATTTTCGAGTGAATGGAGTTAAAATTGTACACGAACAAATTGTTACTTGTACAATTTTTTAAAAAATATTATTAGGAAAGTAACAAAGAATGAATATGAAGAAATAAATATCATTTACCCGACTACACGTAATTTCGGCATGAAAAATGCTAAATGTCAACTGATACCCCCGTGTACACTCCCCTCACAAGAGGGGGGCCCACGGTTGTATTCGAAAATAAGTGTCTTGCCAATCCTTTATACACATTAAGCTTTCAAAAATGTCTTCTTTAAGCAAACTCCTGAAATCGGACATAAGTTGACTACTTGGACTAAAAACAGACTCCAAAATTATAGTGCTAACTGGAGGTGTTAGTAGATTATGAACTATAACAAAAACAATGAGATATCTGCATTTGTGACGTCACCAAAAAATAAGTAAATCAGATGTCGTTGCATCAACAGGTTCTACGGACTTAAACATTTGACGATTAAAATATCTATGTAATTCAGCAAGCATTTCAACCGTTGGACCTATGTTCAATATCTGATTATATGTAGAAGACATACTAGCATAACCTACATCAAATCTTTTATCTCTAATGTCTGCAAAAAAATTCAATATTTTCTCATCATCTTTTTGATGTAGGTTATGCTAGCGTTAGGAGGTGCACAGAGTGCTCGACTAACATTATCATCCAATCGTTGTGCATACAATTCATAAAATGAAGTTAACATGTTCTCTAAATTAGAATAAGTGATAGGAGCATAAAAATTGAAAGCATTTGTGGTTTTTCTAATAACATGTTTAGTACCTTTCAAATTGTACTCGAGGTCCATTACACGTGCTAAAGAAAATAAAACAGGCAAGTCTTCCCAATATTTTTTTAAACTTTAGTTCTATAAAATATAATATAGGAGTAAAATTAGGATCATTTTTGTATTTATTAAAAGTTCTTGTAATAATAAACAGACGCTCAAGCACTCTAGAACTCGTATAAGAAGTTTGTAGAATCATAGAAACTTATCAAAAATCTTTTTACTTTAAAAGCCAATTCCCAATCAGTATCAATCAAAGCAAACTTGCCATCATCATTTCTTGTATGTTAACAATTATAAAAGTTAGTTATTAATGCTTCATGTCCTTCACATGATTTGAGTATTAAGTAAACAGAGTTCCACCTATGCCCTATATCAGTTACAAATTGTTTGGATTCCATACAATAGTGAGCACAAAAGTCTTCAAATGCTTGGTTTGTACTTTGTAATATATAGTAATGCATCCTTAATTCTACCCATTTGAACTTTAATATACTCCATACCATCTTGTACAATTAAATCAAAGATGTGACACACACAACGAACATGAAATAGAAAATTACCAAATTATTCTAGAATACCCATTTGAACTTTAGTATGCTTCATACCCATTTGAAATTTAATGTGCTTCATACTATAGTGTGCAGTTGGAGCTCTATAACTTTTTTTAATTAATTTCTTCCCATATATCAAACATAAACAACATAATATCGTCATATTTTTGTGAATCGTGTATCATTTGTTTCTTATGCTTAACGAAGTAATCGATGCAATCAGAATGAAGAGTGTTTCTAATTATCCCAATGTACTTTAGTTGAAAATAGTCTTGCGTGAACTTTGTGAAATGTTGATTGTCCACTATGCTTAGCGGTAACTTAGCTCTGCAAATGAACTTCACTATTCCTTCCACGACAATTAAGTCCATGTGCTAAGTGTTGTAGACTTGCTACCGAAAGGAGTACCAAATTGTAGTTGCGTTCGTTTTCCACCAACAGGCCCATGTTTGGCCATCCATTTCACGTAGTGATGATTGAGATTTGTCGTACAGATTCCCTTCGCCATGTCAATCATGTTTGGCAATATTTATACACTAATTTACATTCTTAGATCCATCAACTATATGACCCGTTGAAATCAATTTAAAGTAGTCCCAATACATCGCAATTTTTTTTGAAAAATAAATAAATAAAATTCTGTCACCGTTGGGAACCCAATGGTCATCTTTAAAAGATGAAACTTTTAATAGCTAAAAAGTGAAAATTTGGTCACTATTTAAGGCGAGCTGACAAGCCTAGGCACTCATGGGCTCACTAGCTTATGGAATTGGCGAGCCTACGAGCCGTTCTCCGAGCTCAGCTTGCACAATCTAATTTGCCGCTCGACTTGTACTCATAGATCGAGCCCCGACCAGCCAACGAGCTACTTGACTCATTTGCCACCCTTAAGTACACTGAAAGCACGAAAGTTTTTGAAATTTTATTGGGAGCTTACTTTGTCCCACATTTGAGTAACCAGCCTACTTTTAAGTTCACTATGGAATCGTGATGCAGATACTGGGATATGTTTCAGATAATAAAAGACTACAACTTATAATTTCAATCCATGCTTAACTCAATACTACTTGCCTATACCATCAGCTATTGGGTAGGTTTACTGGACGACATGAAAAGAATGTTGGGCTATGAATTCATACTAGGTTCAAGTTTATTTTCTTAAGCATCAAAGAAACAAGCAACAATTGCACAATCATGAGTTGACGTAAAGTATGTTATAGCAACAACGATGACAAACCAAGCTACATGGCTAAAGTGCATACTTGAAGAAATGAGAGTCACAAGGTAAAGCTATAGAGATATATTGTGACAGCAAATCTTCCATAGCTAAAAATCCCATGTTTCACTACTGACTAAACATATTGGCATGAAGTATTACTTGATCACATAAGCTCAAACAAATAAAGAGATAGAATCAAACCAATACAGAACAAGAGCAAAGTTCAAAGTATTGCGAGACATGATTGGAGTTACGAAATAAGCGTCACGAAAGAGTGATAAACATTGTGATGCTCATTCTAGAAGCATTTCTAGATAAAACTAGAAATACTTGGGCAGCAAAAAAGGTTAGTTCTGATAATATTTCTGCTTAAAATAGAATTTTCGAGAATAACAAATTATTACCACATCTTATAAGTCAGAGGAAAAGAGTCACTGATTCTTGAAGCCTATATAGGCTGGAAGGTTTCAAATTGTAATCGACAAAGGTAAAATAGAAAGCTGTGTATACCATCTAAACTAATTTAAATAAAACACTGCATTTCTCTTCCAAAATTGCTCCCTTTTTATTGTACAAAAGTCTTCAATTATGTAGACAAAACTGCTAAATCATTTTAGTCTATTTTTCCTAAAATATTCTTACTTATTTCCAATTTAAATAAAACACTGCCTTAATTCCAATAAGAAAGCTTGCACGCTATCCTAGTTTATATCATCTCAACCATTTTAAATAAAACACTGCATTTCTCTTCCTTTATGTAGACGAAACCACTAAATCATTTCAATCTATTTCCTAAAATCTACATTCCAATAAAGAACATCACATTTGCTAATAAACATTAGCTAATTAGCAAGGGCAGCGCGAG
>CAIGRB010100915.1:58115-72109 GCA_903798255.1 Fraxinus quadrangulata
CAAATAAGTTTAAAAATCATGAAAAAGCAATAAACAACTAAATAAAATTACAAAAACATAAATATTTAGAACTACAATATCTTGGGCATAACATATCCAAATTAACTTTTTCTCTAGCCTAATTTACATGATTAGTTAAAAGCTATCCAACGAGACCTATATTGATATATTTTTCATTGCTTTAACAATATTTAAATATTTAGCCCAAAGTATAAAAATTTAAAACATACTTCACTTTAGTCCCTCAACTTTATAGAATTTTTTTTTTATTTTCGAGGTGTTACATGCTCTGGTTGGAAAGCATTGTGCCATTCAGGTAGTTGCTAAACTGGTATTATTTTTTTTACCAAGTTGTTTCTTTAGTAAGGATACATGGAACACATGGTGAATCTTTGATCCCTCAGGTAAAGCAAACTGATAAGCCACTCCTCCAATTTTCTTAGTGATCTGATACGGGCCAAAGTATTTAGCCCCTAGCTTATGATGGGATCTGCGTTCTACTAACTATTAGGCATAAGGGTCAAGCTTAAGAAAAACCTAATTCCCTTCCTCGAAGGATCTTTTCGTTCGATTTATGTCAGCATTATGTTTCAGCCCTTGCTTGTGATAGGTTTTCCTTAAGTAGATGGTCTAGTTTGTACCTTTCTTGGAGTAAGTCATCCACTGCAACCACATTAGATAGTTGGTAGGGTCCTAATGCCAACTGAGGATCCTTCATTCCATATAAGGCTTCAAATGGAGTCATTCAGATAGCAGTGATAGGTGGTATTGTACCACCATTCAGCCAAGGCCAACCACTTTTCCCATATCTTAGGATGATGGTAAACTAATATTGCAGGTACATTTCCAATCATTGGTTGACCCTTTCCATTTGTCCGTTTGTTTGAGGATGGTAGGCAGAGCTGAAATGAAGCTTAGTGCCTAGGAGATGGAAGAGATCTAGCCAAAATTTGCTGGTGAAGACCTTGTCTTGCTAGAAATTATACTTTTGGGGCATCCTATGTAACTTGTAGTTATTGTCTAGGAAAAGTTGAACCACTGTTGAAGCTGAAAATGGATGTGTCATAGCTAGAAAATGCCGATATTTCGTGAACCTTTCAACTACTACCAGAATGGTATTCTTTCCTCCTGAGTTGGGCAATCCTTCGATGAAGTCCATGCTGATATGGCTCTATGAGTGCAAGGGTTGCAGCAGTCCTGGGTAGGAAACATGCTCCTCTTGCATCTCTGGCATACTTCACATTGCAGTACCAATTGTCTGATTTACTGATTCATTTTTGGCCAGTAAAAGAACTGCTTTGCTCTATAGAGGCTATTATGAATATCGGAGTGGCCTCCTTCTAGTGATCCATGCAAGTTCTGAATTAACTTGGATCTGATGTCCCCTCCAGCCCCAATATATATCTTTCCCTTATGTTTCAGTAACCCATTTTCATAGGTGAAGTCAGTGTCAGACTTGGGATCTATTATTAGTGATTAGATTTTCTTTTCTTCTTCAGTATCTTCCTTATAACTCTTAATAACTTCTTCAATCCAAGTAGGGGTAACCACTATAATTCCTAAGCATTCAGGTTTGCCCTCATGTCTCCTTGAGAGTGTATCTGCCACCACGTTATCCATCTCCCTTTTGTAGACAATTTCATAATTGAGACCAAGCAGTTTGGTAAGCCATTTTTGTTAGAGTGGGGCTGTAATTCTTTGTTCAAGTAAGTATTTGAGGGCTTGGTGGTCAGTATTCACCACAAAATGGTGGCCCTCTAAGTATTGCCTCCATTTGCAAACTGCAGTCGCTAGGGCTAACAACTCATTTTCATAAATAGATAGTCCCAAGTTCCTTATTCCAATGGCCTTACTTAAGTAAGCCAAGGGTCGTCTCCCTTGTATTAACACTGTACATGTGATGCCTTGACAAGCATCAGTTTCTATTATAAAGCCAGCACTGGGGTAGAGCTTATTGCCTCTTTCAATGCAACAAAGGCCAAATTAGCTGCTTTTGTCTAATGAAAATTGTCTTTCTTAAGTAGATTAGTGAGAGGTTTGGCTATGATCCCATAGCCTCTAACAAACTTCCTGTAATAGCCTGTGAGGCCTAGAAACCCCTTTAATTGCTTGATATTAGTTGGCATAGGCCACTGCCTTATTGCCTCAACTTTGATAGGATCTGCTGACACTCCATAGTGGTTGATTATATTGCCCAAATACTCCACCCCGTATCTGTCCAAAACTGCACTTAGACCTCTTGGCATATAATTGGTATTTCTGTAGAATCTCCAACACTGATTTGAGATGGTGGCAGTGGAAACCTATGTCATGATTGTAAACCAGAATGTCATCAAAAAAACCAACACATAATCCCTCAACTGATCCTTAAATACTTCATTCATGAGACTCTGAAAAGTGGGGCATTGGTGAGGCCGAAGGGCATTACCTTAAAATTCATATAGGCCTTGGTGAGTTTTGAAAGCGGTTTTATGGGTGTCAGTCTCTGTAACTCCGATTTAGTGGTATCCTGCCCTGAGGTCGATTTTAGAATAGAATCTTGATCTATTCACTTCATCCAAAAGCTCATCAATCAGAGGCATGGGAAATTTATCCTTGATAGTGAGGTTGTTTAACTGCCTGTAATCCACGCAAAATCGGCATGATCCATCCTTCTTTTTGACTAAGAGGACTGGAGATGCAAAGGAACTGTTGCTATGCTTGATTATGTCATTGTCTAGCATTTCTTTAACTAGCTTTCAATTTCCAATTTCTATATGACGGGACATCTGTATGGTCTGATTTTGAAGGGTTGAGTACCCTCTTTCAAAGGAATGTGGTGATCATGGGTTCGTGGGGGTGGTAACTCTTTTGGCTCTTCAAATACCCTAGAAAACTGATTGACAACTTCAATGACTTGGCTTGGAATGTCTTCTCCTTCCTTCTTAGTGATAAAATATAGTTGTCCAACCACTCCATAGTATTGCCTCTTAAATAAACTTCGTACTTCTTCCACCTCCATCATCATAACTTGAGGTTCTGTGTTCTCACTCCTTGGTGTTATTTCCTCTTGCTGGTGTCTGAATTGAACGTATCCCTATTTGAAGTCAAATAGGATAGGTCCAATTTGACTCATCCAGTTAACACGTAGCACCATATCACTACCCCCAAGCTTTAAGGTTCCCATCTTATATTGGAACTCCCAGTTGTGTACCTTCCAAATCAGTGGGTGAATCAAAGTTTTAATCTCCAGTTTCTCACCATTTGCCACCCTTACTGTCATGGTTTTGGATCTTTCTATAAGGTAGCTCAACTCCTTAGCCAGCCTCTCATCTATGAAACTATGAGTACTTCCAATATCTATTAGAATAGATATCCTCATTCTTTTTAAAATTCCTGGGATTCCGATGGTTGTGTCTTGGATTCCCAGCCAAGGCACTAATAGATAATTCCATGACCTCCTACTCATCTGTTTTATCTTCATTTTTCTCTCTACCTTCACACTCATCCTCTTCATCCACCAATATGAAGTTCAATGCTCTATTCTTACAAACATGTCTTGCAGTGTATTTTTCATCACACTTGTAACACAGCCCCAGGCTTATCTTGGTTTGAAAGTCAGTAGGGATGATGGTTTTATAGCTATTTAGTGGTTTACTTGTTTTTTGCCATGGCTCCTTGGGTTTTTTTTTCTTCAGGTGGCTTTGAGGGGGTAAGGGTTCCACTTGTTAGGGATGAAACTCTTAGGTTTTTGGTACTTGTTTATGGCTTGAATAGTTGACTCTTGTAGGCTAGCTACCTCAAAATGCTTTGGCTAGGGTATTTGGTTTCATCATCTTCACCATAGATTTAATCTCCCCTTTCAATCTAGTTGTAAATACAGCAATGTAATACGATTAAGGGGTATGTGGTAGAGCTAACATCACCTGTGATTTAAGCTCTTCAAATTTCTCCTGGTATTCATCAGTGGATCCCAGTTGTTTGATCTTGTTGAAGATCTCTACCACTTCTTCTCTATTGGTTTCTGCAAACCTCTTGCATAGTTCCTCAGAGAATAAGTTCCAACTGGCTCCCATATGACTGGCTATGAATCCATCAAACCAGATATCAGCATTTCCCTTCAGGTACATTTATGCTACTCCCACTCTAAGCTCCTCTGGGATCTGATGTAATTGAAAGTACTTCCTGGCTTTCCTTAGCCATTCCCTAGGGCATTCTCCACTAAATTGAGGAAAATCAATTTTAGGTAGCCTAGTATTCCCCTTCAATTTTCCTTTGAAAATTACACTGGCCTCTATGCTACTGGCTCTTGGTGTGTAGGTTTCACTCCCAAACTTCAAATCACCCATAGATTCCTCCATCCCTTTGCTCTTCTGATTGATACTCAAGTCAGTAGAAATTTGGGCCATAAATTCAACAATCTTCTCATATTTTTTGTTCAAATCTAGCACAACATCTTCTATTTTCTCTTGCCTACCTCCCATTGCTTGAAGGGTTTGATATGTAGATTCAAGCTTATTTTCTAGTTTGTCTGTAATAACCTTAAAAATGGTACCCAAGTTTGCTACCTCGAGATTCAATTTCTTCAAATGTTCATCAATGACTTTTGACCTTGTATCCATTTGTAACAATTACCTAGAAGTATACGCCTGCTCTGACACCAATTTATCATGACCAGTACCTCAATTCTAGCTCTACACTTCAGTTGTATCCTTCCTACAACCAATTCTAGCTGAAGCCAGCTAAATCTACCAACAAATCCACAAAAAAATTGAAATTGGGGGAAAAAATGACGAAAAATAGAGAATAGATGAGAGATAAAGTGAATTGTAAATTCAATCCACCACTAACAGCATTTCATAACAAATTTCACGTGAATGCACTGAGTATACATAGGTATATATACACCCAGCAGAGAGAAGCATGCTTTCCCAAATAGAATTGAAGAAAAATGATTTCAATTATTACAAATTTAATTAAAACAAAACGACACCGTTTTGATTAACGCTAAACGACACCGTTCCAATTTCAAATGTCAGGTAATTCGGTTTCTTCTTCCTCTTCTAGCTTTGCTGAGAGTCTCCTTCATTTGCTTCTTCTGCCTTTCTTTCCCCATGTGGTTCCTCCATAACACGGTTGATTTTCCTTTCCATAGGATTAATCAAAAGAGGTAAATATCCTTTTCATTTTCTTTAAGTTTTAAATGTTTTGAGTAATTTCTATTGTGTTTGTGTTATGTCCAGATGCGATTTTAATTTGAGGAAAAAAAATTGATATCTAGGGTTTCGATTTAATGTGTTACCGTCTTTATATTCATTTGAAGTTGAAATTTTCACGCATTTTCCTTGTTATGTTGGGTAAAATTTTTTAGTATGTTTGAATTTTTTTTTTTTTTTGGTTATGAAAAACCTAAAGCATGTTTGAGCCCCCCCCCCCTTTTTTTAAATGCATTTTTTTGGAATAGTGATTTGATGAAGAATGTGTGGTTAAAAAATAAGGAAATGATTCGGGTTTACGTGTAATATTATTTTATTGAAAAATGTGTGGTTGAGAGTAAGACTGAAAAATGTATTTTGAAAATAACGGAGATTAAACAAGAGTCTAGATATGTTATTTTAGTTTTGCCCTTTTTTCTTCGGTGTTCCTATTCTTTGAGCTGGGTTTGTTGATTTCTTATTCATTTTTTACTTTTTGTGATTTCTTAAATTGATTTATTTTCGGTCACATGTCTGTATTATGAACAACCAATGTGTAATTGAAGTTTGTATGGAAGTTGCCTATCTATGTGTGTATCTACAACCCATACGAAAGTATAAATTGGAAAGGGGTAGTCACTAAAAATTCTTGAGCCTAGCAGAAATTGGCATTTGTTTGAGTGGTTGTGATTTCAGAGCCTTTATGTGAATTTGTTTTCTTAAAATTTTGGTTAATCGGTTCGCAAATACAGTAATTGAATTAGGTATGTTGGGATCTTTTTGATCTTTTACGTACTGTGATTTCTTAAGCAAATGGAAACTATAAATGTAGGCAGAATCTGTTGATTGATATGTTCGACTTGTTGCATTGTAGTTCAATTTGTGGATTTAAACATCTAATTTATGTTACCATACGGAGAGTTAATTTGAAGTTCAGATGGAAACCATATGTCAAGAAAATCAGTGATTCTTGATAGTTTCACTTGATTTTTTCGATAGTTATAATATAATACCAAATTTGTTTTAGATGCTTCACTACGTGTTGTACGAATTAAATACATGTTATATCATCCTTGACCATTGGAATTTGTTCATGTTAATTGTGTTGAAGATGAATTTCGAGTTTATTTTGCCAAAAATAATGTTAAGAGATACTAATGTTAAAAAATATTATAAACAGGAAATTGCACACCATGTCAATTTTTGGGTTAGCATTTGCAAAAGTGTCACCTTTTAATAATTTTGACAAAATTGACACTTTGTAACTTTTTTACCCCTCTAAAAAATTTAAATACTTGATGTGTCCTTCATTAAAGCCAATTTGACTAATGAGAAAATAGTGCAAAAAGTGGGAAAACATCACCCCATCCTACCCCACCCCCATATAAAAAATTCCCTTCTCAAACCCTACTTTCAATCCTACCCGTTTGCAAAAGCAAGAAAACCAAAACAGGATTTAACTTTCACGTTGTCATCAAAATAGAAGTTTGGTCCCACTGACGAGAACGGGATAAAGAAGGTGGTGGAGTATGAAATCAAACTAAGGTAAAGATCAACACCACCACCAGTGGCGTTTGCAAACTCGCCAAAGTCCGACTTAGCAAACGCGCCGTGGAGCATCGCTCACGGTTCAAGTTTGGAGACGCTGTCGATGAGCATGTAGGCTTCCGCCTTACCATGGTTTCCACTGAAGAAATCATCCTCGAATGGCCTCGTGCCCCCGGTTCTGTATTTGATGCTTTAAGACTGAATTAGAGTTTTCGATTAGCTTTCTCTTCGATTCTTCAATTCATTTAGGTGCAATTGATTATATATATTTTTCCATATATTTTTTGTAGCTAGTGATACTGATTTTGTTTCTATAAACTAGTATTAGTGTAGTACATATTTCACCAATAGGTGAGATACTTAACTGCAATCTGCAATGATTTCTTTATTTGTTTATTGAGCTTATATGCGGCGATTAATGGGGGTAGGATGTTTGCAAGCTCTAACCAAACTCCCTAAACTGGGAGTGGCCGGAAGAGATGAAAGAATAGTCTGCAATAGGATGTGATTGAATAGGAAAACAATGTGATCCTTTTTTAACTTGTAATGTGTCGTATTATAAATGTTTTTACATTCGTGTCTAGTTTTTGGATTTATGGAGAAAACAGTTATGTCCATTTTCAAAATTGTTTGGTTCATGTTAATTTGCGAAAACACAGTTCTATTGTAGTAGATAGTATTTTGCAAGAAGATTTTTTTACGTAATGTGTAGCAAGTCTAACTGTCGAGAAAATCTGAAAAGTTCTTGAGACCTACAGTTCAACTGTCTGAACTGAATGTTATGTATTATTTTCAGATGTAGTTTAATGATTTTATAAACAATTTTATGTAAACCGTTATGTTTTGTCAAAGTGTGTCACCTTCAAAACTTGTGTGTCTGATCATTCATTTTGTTGGATTGTTGTGATGCAATACGTATGCTAAACTATTGAGAAATTCGACTACATGGTGCCTTGCGAAGATGAGTCATGTTGAATACATTCTGTACTCCCACCACCCGAGGTCATTTTCCTTAGTTCCGACGATGAGGAGAAAGTTAATGGTAGTGAAATCTCAAATGTTGATGACGCTTGAAGTAGGGGAAGAATTGTTAATTTCGTATGCGTATGTTTAAATTATCTTTTGTTTATTATGTTCTATATGTAAGAATGTTATTTTGCATGTCCAATCAAATATTTTGCTTGAGGTTGTTCTAGTTTAGTATACTCTTACAATAGACTATCGAGAAAGTAAGAGCACATTTGTCACTACCGACAGTTTACCCGTCCGTACTCAATGATATATAATGCTTTCTAAATATAGCAAAATGATTGTCTCGAACACCCAAATGATAATATGACATAAACAATAAATGTCACCAATGTAATGTATAAAATGCCACTGAATTCATTAAACATAATTTAATATTACATGGCTAGTGGTGTAACAGGAGTGGTACATGTGATTGGGTTGTGCCCAACTCGCCCACAGCTAGTGTGATATTATTTGAAAATACGATTGAAGTGATATTATTCCCTCACCACTTTCATTCGGCATCTACGAGCACACAGTGTCCCCATGCTTCATGATAAATCCCAAATTATCACTCATACCAGAAAATTTGAAATAGAAATGGTAAGCATTCGGCACAATTAATATATCGGACTTTAATAGCTGCAAATAAATTCTACCGAATAGTTGCAAATCGGTGACAATTAAAATGTCTATCTCGACAGTTAGTAAATGTCGAGTTTGACATTTCGGACTGTCGGTCTTCATCATTGAGTTCGACATTTAAACTATCGATTTCATGGCCTCTTAAAATGTTTATGGCTCTTTATCAACTAGCTCCTTACAGTTAGCGTAAGTAAAAGCTAACTCAGACTCATATCCAAATATTCTAAGTGATCTCGACTGTCTTCTCTCTCTATCCCTAGTTAATTTATAATCTGCTAAGAGATTCTCTTCCTCGGGATACTCTTTTATCATCAGTTCCTCTCTATTCCACCTCAGGTTGCTGAACCTGTGTTTCTACCTCACTAGGAGTAGCAGGGACACATGTGCTAAATT
This sequence comes from Fraxinus quadrangulata, assembly GCA_903798255.1. NCBI lineage: Eukaryota > Viridiplantae > Streptophyta > Magnoliopsida > Lamiales > Oleaceae > Fraxinus > Fraxinus quadrangulata. Next base: position 66,887 of record CAIGRB010100915.1, read on the forward strand.
TTCCTAACTCCACCTTCAAGTGACCCTTTTCTTCATTTTATTCTCCTTCACTCACAGGTTTAGATTCAGTTTTAAGGCACGACATTTCACCCTCATTGAATATAACACCTCTACTCACAATGGTTTTAACCCCTTTTTGGCTTCTATTCCACAACTTGTAACTCTTGACACCCTCAGAGTAACCTAGAAAAATACATTTTCTAACTCTAGTTTAAAGCTTTTCCTCATTCTGATGAGAACATGAAACACAGGCAAAAATTCTAATCATATAATAATCACTTAGTTTACTACACCATTTTTCATGAGGAACATCATCATTCAATGCAGCAGATGAGTCAAATTAATCAAATAACAAGCAATTATTACAGCTTCGTCCTAAAATAATTTTGGGACACCATAACTTAACTTCAACACACTTTATATCAAGTATGGTTCTATTTATCATTTTAGCTATTATGTTTTGTTGGGGAGTGTAAGAAACAGTCTTATGCCTTGTTATTCCATTTTATTTTCACATATTGTCAATGTGTGCTTGATAAACATCATAGAACTTATTTCTCAACGAGTATTTATAAAACAAAATGCATACTTGAATATATGTATTCAGTGTTACAAAACTTTAGGCCATTATTAGTTCTCAAAAAAAAAAAAAAAATCATCTTGCTAGTTTCGTTCTCAACTTATCTTCTCCAATTATTAAAACTGTGGAAAGTATCAGACTTATCTTTTAAAAGATAAACCAAAACTTTTCTCGGGTAATCATCAATAATAGACAAAAAATACCTATTTCTACCCGAGGTGAGATTACTAGCAGGACCCCACAAGTCAAAATATATATTTTTTAAAAGTATTCATTTAGTTTTATGAACACTCGTCAAGAAATAAGTTCTATGATGTTTATCAAGCACACATTGATCACAAAAAGATAAATCAGACACATAATCACTACTAAAATCACATTTTTCATTTAGAATTTTAAGCCCCTTAATACCCACACGTGATAGTCCATTGTGTCATTTATATGTGTGATGAGCCTTGGCGGAAGAGATAGAGAAATCTAAACCTCTTATCACTTCTCCAGTAGTGATATAAATATGATTTTTCCCAGTTCTCTTGATGGAAATAAGTGCACCTTTAACCAATTTTAAAATATTGTCTCCAATTTTACCAATGAAGTTAGATTTCTCAAGTTTTCCTACTAAAATTAAATTCCTAATCAGTTTAGGAATGTATCTAAGATTTTTTAAAATATACATGAAACCAATGTCAAACTTTAAAGTAATATTGCCAATCCCAACAGCTGTATAAGCAAAATTGTCACATAGCCCAATTTGCCAATAATTTGATTCATGGAAGTTTTTAAATCAGTCATTTTATGATATCACATGAAAAGATACACCAGAATCAAATATCCGCTCATACAAACGAGAATTTGAAGTTAGATTCAATTTAACAGGATAAGCAACAGAACTTGTAATCATATAAACTTCGCCATCATCAGCATTAGAAGCAGAAGACAACACATTTATTTTATCTCTTTCTTTACCCTTTAGCTTACACTTCTCTTTGTAGCAATCTTTTATAAAATACCTCGTATTCCCACAGCCATAACATTTCTTAACCTTAATTCTAGATTTTGATCTAGACCTACCATTGCCCCTTCTTTTTTACCTCAATTACTACTTGACTCTCCACCACTTAGGAACCCATCATGACTGTATTGCGTAAATTGAGTTCTCTCCCTCAACATGTAAATCTCATAGCCTTTCTTATCATATTTTTCAGATTTAATCTCCACCTCCTCACTTTTAAGTGAGTCAATGATAATTTCATGTGTCAGTGTGTTACTACCATACTTCATCGCATTTTTATCATCCTTATAAGTGTCAAGTATGGAATTAAGCAAGATTATAGCCTTGTAGGTTTCATATACCATCTCTTCACATCATCAAGATCCTTTGAAGGATCCATTTTAAAGTTAAAAATCTTTCAAGCAAGTACAACTTATTAGGAATAGATTTAAGCAAATATAAATTTTCCAACTTTTGCCAAAGTTCTTTGGTAGAATCAAGTTTTCCAACTTTTCTTAAAACAGAAGTAGATTTGAGAAATTTTAGTCTTTCAATTTTTTCCAAAATTCTTTTGTGGTTTTCAATTACCAACTTTTCTTAAAACAACTTCAAACAAGTGTTAAATTATTGAAGTGTAAGTAAGCTTATCGACTTCTTCTTTTTGTTATTTTGAAAAACAGTAGAAAAATTGGCATTAATGACTTTTAAAATCTTTTGTTGAATCAAAATACTTCTCTTTTTTTTTTTTTTTGTCAAATTGAAAAAATCCCATTTTCATTAGAAATTCCCAATCAAAATTATGAGTTGTCATTTTTAAGAAGCAATAAAAAAAATAATCACAATTAAGTCACACAAAGTAGATCAAGGGTCACAAACAATATATACCGTTCTAGATTCCTAGGCTTTCGTAAGATTCTCGATCTTAGATAAGGTAATATTCAAACGGGTAAGGTCTAGGTATTCTAATGGAATTAACGTTGCAACAATAGATATATCAACCAAATAGTTTCACACAAAGTATATCACAGAGATAATAAGCTAATTTTATCAAACGAAAAATTCAATCACGTAACAATTAAAGGCAAGTAATTCCTAATTTCTAGCACAGGTAATGGTTACCCCACACAGTAACCCCTATCCTATTATCACCCCATATGATGACGCACTAGTGCTGAAAATTAAATTTGATAAATCAATTTACCAGAGTGGACCACGTCTGAAGGCCCGTAAAATTGAGAGATGCAAATCTGATGCTTTAAGGTCATTACTATTCGCCCTAAAGCTTCATCAAATGTACCAATGCGATTGACCAGTAATCGCGAGCTGAGTGTCCAGGTGTAAAACTGTCCAAATCTACCATATAACCCAAAACAAGAAAGTAACAATATCAAAACATTCAGTATGAAACAGATAATCTGCTGAAGAGAGCAGCCTTAGAAACACCTTAATGCGCCACCATTTGAGGATCACGCACCTCTATCGCTACACACCACACAGGGAGGAGCGTCTCCATCTGGTCTCTGTTTGTCCCACCAGTAACTGGTTTGGCCGGAATCGAAGCTTTCAAGTCTGGTTGGTTTGAAGAAAAAATTGATCTTTTGGAGATTTTGTTTGATTTTGATATGAAACTCTCCACTAATTGCTCTGATACCAGATGTTTTGCAGAAGAGAAGATCACAAATGCTTTTTCGAGCTTAGTATATACTCTAATCAATTAAAGCCTCAAACAAATTGAGACCAAAACTGAACCAAAGATGGCCCAACTCTGATTGCTTTAGAATGCCCACTTAGAACACACAATAAGGATGTTATTGCAATCACAATTGCCAAAGAAAATGTAGAAGAAAGGCACGGTAAAGAGAATACGAAGTAGACACTAATTTTTATCAAAGGAAGAAGATAAAGCAATAACAGACACAAGTACGACCACGGGAAGCAGAATATATAATGTGTAATTAGGGTGTGAAAATTGGCCAAGCCCAATAAGTGGTCACGTGAATTACTAAGTGGGTGATTTACCATTAGCCATCCAATAAGTCGGGAAACGGGCCATGAAAAACACTAATAAAATTAGGTTGCTTTAAATGGTTTGAGGGTTAAGTCGTATCATTATGAGGAATTGACTTTTAATTTAGTCAATTGGTCAATGCATACTGAGAAACTTATACCGAGTAACATTATAGCCCTGAAGATCGTTTGACAATAATTTGCCCAGCACTTACTTCTATAAATGTAAGAAGATAAAATTATTTTAGAATCTTTCGACTTTGCTTTTCAATGTTGCACGAGTTTCTGCCAAGTAGGGTAAATTTCTGTCATGATATTTTTCATTGAGTTCGGGTATAGCCCTCTATAGCACTTTCATCAATAAGCTCTATACCTCGCTCCATGAATCGATTCTTGACCTTGTTTGTTTTCCCAAGTACAATTGGGACAACTAACTACAAATGTAGACCAAAGTAGCAAGTGAGAAAAAAGCTTTCTTGTAGACCGGTTCGTGACCCTGTTACCGCGAAATACAAAGTCCTAACAACAGTTCATGAAATTTTCATGCTAGCTGCTAGTGATGTTAACATTAGTATTAAAATCATTATCAGTAACTATTTCAATCTCCGGTATGAATGAACAAGTATCCAGCAATGCAACAATACATAAATCAACAAAATTTGGAAGCCAAATCGAGATTTACATAAAACATGAGAAAGAAAAATATATAATTATTAGTCTACTTTTTCATCTAGTAGTGTAGAATAATCTCCATCCACTTTCTGGATTATTTCAATATTTTCATTAATAAAAAATAAAAGTCTATATTTTATCAGTAGTTAGCTTGAATTCTCTCCATCCACCTTCTCAATCATTTCAAATTTTTCAGGGATACAAAAAATCACACTTTTGGTCTAATTTTTATCCGCTACTTAGAATTCTTTTCACCCATATTCTCGATTGATAAAAAAAATAACACGCTTTTTACTGAGTGGTTAGAATTCTTTCCACCCACTAAGTTTTCTCTCCATCTGCTTTCTCAATCATTTAAAATTTTCCACCCATGAAAAAATATCATATTTATCTATTTTTCTATCGAGTGGTTAATCAGACTTCTCTCCATCCACTTTCTTGTTCGTTTCACGTTTTCCATTGATGATTTTTTTATAAAAGAAAATCACATTATTCTATTTTTATCGACTGGTTAGTTAGTATTCTCTTGATCATGTTGCCAATCATTTTTAATTTTAGAATTCTCTCCAAGAAGGGCAGGTTTACATCCCCAAGTTTTTTTAAGTTGATTTTGTCTAATACTTTTTGCTGACTTCAAAATTCCAATTATAGATGGAGATTACTGCAGCGTTTCTATAAATAAGCATTTACCTCTTGACTTGGTTTGGTTAAAGACTCAAAGCTAATGGACAATATGTCATATTTTTCCTGTACAGTTCGTTGGAATTGAACTAAGGCGGCAAATGTAATTCAGAGACTTTGACTGGAGATTGCTACAGAACTAAAGATAAGTTTAGTAAAATTCAACAGCTCATATTCGGAGGCTCGATGAACCGCACTTTTCAAAGATCACAGCATGACCCTCATGGCTAATTTTCAAGATTCAAGATTGTATGGCGTTCAGGAAGAAGAAAACACAGTATAAATAGAAGAA